>MAIP01000025.1:0-209615 GCA_001736125.1 Pseudozyma tsukubaensis | reverse complement strand
TGTGCTCTTTTCTCAAGGAATCCCACCTTTGTTGCCGAAGATACAGCAGTGACGTTGCGCCCACCATGATGTTGCCAGCTATGCTTGAAAGGCAGGCAATATTGCGACAAAGAGCGAAACAAGGGGGATGAGGAGAAATTCACACACCGCTCTTCAAAAGAGAAACAGGCACCGAAGCGGAGGCGGAACCAGGCCTCAAACCACCGGTCAGGCCAAGCCACTCATCCTTGCAGCAAGGCATTACACGAGAGGAAGCCGAAAAGCCAAGTGTGTGCCAAGACATGCACGTCCTGCAACTCGAACCGTAGGCAACACGCCAAGCCTCAGGTTCTGAATTCCAAATATCATTTTGGCTACAGTCAATACAAAGCAGTTGGTATTTCATTCACAATGATTCGATGGCAACATTACGATCCAAAGTCGATGAGAGCACGAGCTCGGTCTAGACATCTCCCAAATGGAACCAAACGGCACTAACCCACACACACACATCTCTCTGAACGGCAAATCAATTCCGCTGTCTAGCTGACCTTGATCTTGGCTTACCCTTGGCTGTGCAAGATGAAACGCTCGTCCTTGGCACTTCGCCCGCCCACCGTCGTGTCGAAATGGTGAAATCAGATCCGCCGCTTCATTCCCAAGTGCCGCATATTCGCCCGCCCTCGTGCCTCGGTTGTGCGTGTGTCAAGTTTTGGCCAACGCAAGCTGGGGACTTGCTTAGCCTTCTGGGAACGTGCCTGCGGGAATGCCGTCTTTGTCTGCCAAGACTTTCCCATTTTTCCTTTCGATTCATCTGCGAATAGCATTCAAGCAAGCATAGCGCCACTGACCGATCGCTTGTGCACTTTGACAATCCTCTTTGCGTGCGATTGATCGTCTTTCGACAAGGTAAAAGGATAGACGTGGGGAAAGTCGGTTAAGGGAAGAGAACGACACAGGGAGAAACGCTTTCCGAGATGCGCCAAGCCTCAAGCCTATCCAAAAACACCTTATGCTCTTCAAAGGAAAAGGCTTGGCAGCGATCACGAGCGTATCCCCAGACATTGTGATACAGTGCAGTATTCTCCGTGCTCTGATTGTCCTCACCCTGCTGTGATCATGCGTCCCTGGAACGGCCAATCAGGAACCGAATCGCAAGTTGACAATGGAGACGATAAGGCCAAGGGAGGGCGGAACGGAGACCGGCCACTGAACACCGCCGGCTGCGTTCATTCCCCTGTTGCGAACATACTGCATCCGATCGGCAGTCGCGCTAGGCACAATCGCCTCTCTTGCTCAAGCACGTCCTCTCTCCTCTCCAGCTAGATCGTCTTGACACTGATCATACTATTACATGACTCTGTTTATCTTTTTACAGCTGGCAAAGATGATAGCGACAAGCACTTAGAAGCACAACATCGCGTCTGTTGGAGAACGGCTCACCAGAACCCTGTGTCCTCTCTAAACAACGTGCTGACGCGGAAGCAAGGGCCGAGCATCTTGGCATCCAGCGGAGGTGGGTTTTGCTCCCCACTGTTGAAGCCTAAGGGTCACAAATGAAACCTGCAACACAGAGCGGTCTAGCGCAGCCAGCGTAAAGTGATTAAACGGGAAAAGGGGGGCCAAACGATGCCAAGACTTGGCGTGATTTAGCGAGCCTGCGGTTCACGAGCTTTGCATTGAATCTGCAGGCCCAACAGAGAACGCACGTTGAGGGTCGGAGGTGAAATTGCCCGTTTCCGATCTTTTCTTTTTCATTCCTTCTTCTTATTTAATTACCATTTTGATGCATTCGCACGAATGTCTTTTGTAGATGGTCGTGGTACACACTCATCATCGGCGATCTAGTGAGTGTATAGCAAGCATCGCGATACTACAGCCGTTCGCAGTTCCATTCATCATCTTGTACGTGAGGAAAGAGGTATATCGAAAGTCCATTGCAAAGCAAGAATGTACAAGGGTAAGCGCTTCAATGTGTCCGCTTCAATCAGAGATCACCTTACTGCGCACCAACCCAGGCACATCAGCAATGCCCAACATGTGCACCGAAACCGCAATCACCAATCCAAGCAATACAAAGCCAGCTGCGAACCCAGCAAACATGACACCGAACAAAGCCAAGATCGCCAGGAAGATACTTCCACGAATCGCCTCCCAGCTGAGCCAGCCTTTCTCCCTTCCTCTCAGGAAAGCGTCTACGCGCTCTGCTACCACCCCACTTCCAGCGACAACGACAGGTACACCCGTTCCTGGCTGTGTTGAAGCACCGACAAAGAACAAGTTGTTGTACGAAGCGTGCTGGATCGAGGGACGGAACCAAAGCACTTGAGGGATGGTGTGGCTGAGACCGAGAATGGAACCTCGGAAGAGGTTGAACTTGTCTTGCCAGTCGAAGGGGTCGTTGAGGATTTCGTGGTCGATGAGCTTTTCGAAGTCAGGGCGGTTCAGTCGTTTCTTGAGCGTTTCAATGACTTGACGACGTGCACGGTCGACGGTCTTTCGGAACTGCTCTCGACTGCGAGCACCCTTGCTGGGGTCAGTGCATGGCTTTTCAGGAATCGAGATAGGTCCACAAGGTACGAGGATGACAAGCGTATCTTTGCCTTCTGGTGCAGCTGAAGGGTCGAGTCTAGAGGGCACGTTGACGTAGAAGGAAGGCTCGGTAGGTGTGTCTCCATCACGGAAGATCTCGTCGAATGACTCTTGGTACGCATCTGCAAGGAAGATGTTGTGACCCCCGAGTTCTTCTACAACTTCGCTGAGGGACCAGTAGAACGAGATAGACGAGCATGTCTGATCCTTGGACTTGAGCTTGTTGGCGTACGAGGAAGGTGGCAAGAGGTTGTTGTATGTCCAAACGAGATCGGCGTTGCTGACAACAACATCTGCTTCCAAGACTTCACCGGATTCGAGCTCTACACCCTTGGCCGTGCCGTGACGGTCATCAACGACAATACGCTTGACAGGCGTGTTGTATCGGAACTCGGCACCAAACTTGTCGCGGGCGATCTTCTCCATAGCCTCGACGACCTTGTAGAAACCACCGATAGGGTACCAGATACCTTTCGCATACTCAGCATATTGCAAGAGAGAGTAGGTAGCAGGTGCGTCGAAGGGACTCATGCCCATATACATCGCCGAGAAGGTGAGAGCACGACGGACGTGACGAGACTTGAAGTACTTTGTTGTGCGATCGTAGAGGGTAGTGTAGATTCGAAGCCCCTTGGTCTTCCAGAGCATTGGGAAGAGTTCTGGGCGGAAGAAAGCCCACCACGCAGACCAGTCTTTGGTGAGCACGTGCTTGATCGACTCTTCATAGTTCTCTCCTGCCTCTTTGAGGAATTCGAGGAAGAGCCCGAGCGGGTCTCCTTTGTTGCCGGCACGCTTCTCGAAGAAGTTGAGTGTCTCGCCCATCTGACTGAGGTTCGAGGAGAGCATCATCTTCTCGCCGTCGGCAAAATGGATGCGGTAGGCTGGGTTGCATTGATGTAGCTGAATGTGAGAGCGCACATCCTCACCAAGATCTTTGAAGCATGCCTCGAAGATCTCGGGCATGAGGTAGAGAGAGGGACCCTGATCCCAACGATGACCGCCATGGTGAATGAGAGAGCATCGTCCACCACCAAACTCGTTTTTCTCGACGACGGTGACGGTGTGACCACGTCTGGCCAAGCGCGCAGCGAGTGCTGTACCGCCTGCACCTGCACCGATGATGATCACCTTCTTGTTGCTCTTTCTTGTTGGTGTTGACGCCGATGAGCTGAGTCGCGACAAGGAGGGCGTGGCGCCCTTCTTCGATACTTCCGTCATCGAGGCGTTGTGTCTCTTCCGAAGGAGGCGGTCGCTCGGTGGGTGTACGGAAGCAAGATGGGCAGAAGCAGAATCTCGAAATCCAGGCAATGCTGACTGTCTGTGTTCTGCGTACGAGCCGGTTCGTTTCGGTCTGCTTATCGGAAGTAGTCGCGGATCTGAGAACAACAACAAGAAGTCGAGGCTTAAGCGATCTTCATAGACCCTTGCTCGTTCGGTTGTTCGCATTTACCGCTGAAACGTGAAATTTGGTCAGCGTGCAGTGACACTTTGCGCGTGTCGCTTTACAGCTGCTGCACGTTGCCCATCGGAACGTCAGCAATTTCGGTGAGTCGTTCCATTTTCCAATCCGATGGACAGACGGCATCGGGCTCAAAAACTTAGATCAGGAAGAAGATGGCTTGATTCTCGGTTCACGGAAATCACTTTGTTCTGCCTCACTTTCTCAACCTTGAATTTTAGTTCAAAGACAGGGTTCAGAGAAAAGCTTCTCATGCTTCTGTGCGTTCCTGACCATCAGACGAGGACGGCAACGACAAGATACCCAACATCCGTTTGCATCTCACACGACACCTTTGTTCACCGATCAGCAAACGCAATCTGACAGCAAGCTTCAATCCCCCGACTCAAGTGCATGCTGCCAATCTGCAGAACTCGAGCAAACGTCCTAGGCCAACCAGTCAAGTCGCTCTTCAACTCTTCCAGGTCATCGGCGAATCAGTCGAGAAAGGTAGGCAGTATGGCGCCAACTCCCATCTTGCTCGCTGCCGAGCGTGCTCGAGCATCTGGCATCACTCTCGCCGACAATGAGTCAGCTTTCCGCGAGAACTCGGCAACGATTGTGATGCCCTCTGCGGAGGCTGCCTTCCTCAACCCCGTCCAAGAGTTCAACCGAGATCTTTCGACACTCGCCATTCGCACTTGGAGCGAGAGACTTGATGCGGAAAAGAAGGCACGCTTCGTCAAGGCTGCGGAACGAAAGGCTGCATCAGCGAGTAAGGGCAAAGGTAAGCGCAAGGAGGTCAAAGGTGCCAATGGGTCGAGCATTGTTGACGAGGCTGCAGCAGAGCAGCCTGATGCCAAGAAAGCACGCATTGACGAGAACGGCAATGGTGTCACTACTTCCACAGTCACTGAATCGGAGGCATCGGTAGCTGATGCAGCGGTTTCAGCAGAGGCAAGCTCAGGTTCAACAGTCGTACCCGGATCGGCAGAAGACGAGTACCGCAGCTACAAGTTCACACTTCTCGAAGCACTCAGTGCCACAGGTCTTCGTAGCATTCGATACGCCAAGGAAATTCCGCTTTTGCGATGGGTACTGGCAAACGATCTTTCGCCATCTGCAGTTGAGGCTATGAAGCGAAATGTGGCGCTCAACTTCCCACCAGACCGCCCGGTCGACGAGTGGATCGTTTCGGAAGCTCAAGCGATCAAGTCTGCTGAGGAGAGCAAGGATGGCGAGGCGATGGATGAAGACACGTTGTCCGAGAGGGAGGATCAGGCTCGCGCTGGTGTCGCAGCAACCGAGGAGAAGAAGGAAGCGGCACCTGCATCGGCAAAGGAAGACGCAACAGCATCGGCTGTCGACAACGGTGAAGCTTCAACTTTGGCTGCTGCTGCTGCCATTCATCCCGACTGCAAAGTCAAACTCAACGCCGGCGACGCCATCACACTCATGTACACCCACCGAGAACCCAACAAACGCTTCGACGTCGTCGATCTCGACCCTTATGGCTCAGCAGCCCCTTTCCTGGATGGCGGTGTTCAAGCCGTCTCTGACGGCGGCCTCCTCTGTGTAACTTGTACCGACTTGGCCGTTCTCGCCGGCCACAACTACCCCGAGAAGTGCTTCTCCCAATACGGCGGTGTTTCGGTCAAAGCCGAATTCTCACACGAAGTCGCCCTTCGTCTCGTCCTCCACACCATTGCCACTTCCGCCGCGCGCTATGGTCGTTACATCCAACCCATGCTCAGCCTGTCCATCGACTTCTACCTTCGTACTTTCGTTCGCGTCTGGACTGGTCCCGTCGAAGTCAAGAACACAGCCTCCAAAACTGGAACCGTCTACATCTGCACCCACTGCCAAGACTTTCACGTTCAACGCTTCGGTCGTGCCACACAAACGACGAACACGGGTAAAACGGGTCAGACCAACATCAACTATCGCTACAACTCGGCACAGGGACCTCCTGTGGGTGAAAGGTGTAACGAGTGTGGGAACAAGATGCATTTGGGTGGACCCATGTGGTTGGGAGACTTGCATGATGCTTCCTTCTGCAATTCGGTGTTGGCCAATTTGGATGCTAGGCCGGAAGCTTTCCACACCAGCCCACGTATCCGAGGGATGGTGAGTCTTGCGGCACAAGAACTTTCCGGTGAAGAGGGCATGTTTTACTTCACCCCACCCAAGGCGTCCGGTTTGTTCCACTGCGTCTCCCCACCGTTGGACAAGATGGTATCCGCTCTGCTTAGCGCAGGGTACAAAGTCAGTCGTTCCCACGCTGCCGCCGGAAGTCTCAAAACCAACGCTCCACGATCTCAAATCTTCGACATCTTAAGATACTGGGTGAAGACTCAACACCCGGTCAAGATGGATAATATGAAACCGAACGATCCAGCCCGAATCCTACTCGCAAAGGAAGCACAGAGGGAGTATGACTTTGACAATACAAAGTCGCCAGAGGTGCTAAAGGCTTTGGGTGCAAGCGAAAAGTTGGTCCGATACCAAACAAACCCTTTGCCCAATTGGGGCCCAGGTACGGCTGCAAAGGGTCATAAGGGCAAGAAGAAGAGGAATCTGCGTCCGGATGATCTGGAGGCTGCATAACTCAATCAACTCGATAAAGGTGTTTAGAGGTCATGTCAATTTTGTACAACAATGCAATGAGAAGACTTCCTATGGGGAACGGTGTGGTGTGGCTCAGAAACGAGATTGTGAACAGCGCTATTTGGCAGCCAGCCAGGCAAGGATCTTGAGATTGATGAGAGTCCAAGACGTGTTTTACATTCCAAGCACGGAAGAGAAATACAGAGAACGAGCCTTCTAGGGTTCCAAGGCAACGACCACGAACAGCATGAATGATGAAACTACTGTTGGCGATGTACTTGGTCCCGAGGCAAACAGCATAAGAAAAGATCGCATCAAAACTAAGCGTGGGTGTTGCTACCCGTGTCTTTGAACACACAGAGCAGCGCGACCTCGCTTGAAAAGAAATCGAAACGCGGATGAGTCCGGGGAAGTTCTAGATCTGTATATATCTAGCAAAGATTTACCGATCATAGTCCATACGAGTCACATGTGTCGAGACTAGTGCTGCCTATACGTAGCAGCCGGAGGAGCATCCTTATGATTGTGTTGAGGCCTCCTCCTGCTTCCACCTGCCCTCGAACTATCGTCATCCGTTGGCTCAGGTTCAGCGTTAGCCAATCTCAACCTCCTAGGCTGACTCTCTACCTCCTCCAGCCCATCTGCTGCGTCGACGTACGCCGGTGGGGCCAGTCCGCCCATCAATCCACCGATGTTTTCGCTGATGGGACTACCGTGGTTGGACGACAAACGACGGCTCTGCCTACGAGGCGAAGTAGGAACGACGTTGTTGTGGCTCTGCGAAGTGGAGAAGCTTCCGCGGTGGAGGGCTGCTGCGGCGGCTTCGCGTGCTCGAGCATCACGAACCTCGGGTGGGTCAAAGTGGCTGTAATCTGGACCAGGCGAGCGCGATGGACCTGCTCCAGCAGCAGCAGCAGCGCCGACACCAGCCACCCCAGCCGCACCCGCACCTGCGTTAGCCTCCGAAGGCGAAACCATAAATTGAGCCTGAGGTGGCGATCCAGCAATGTTCTGACCTACACCAGCAACCGAGTAAGGTCCGTGCGTATCTTGCCATCCCATCATGGGCAACGTCCAAGGAGCAGGGGCCGTTTCGGTGGTAGCAGTGCCGTGAGGAGACATGTTGGCGTTGCCGTAACCTCCATTGTCGGTGACAGGGGAGCCGTAAGATGGGTGACCAGCCGAAGAACGACGATTATGATTTGGGCTAGCGTTGTTGTACAAGTACGCGCCAGCACCACCGGCAGCAGCGCCAGCGGCGAGCGCACCAGCAGCTCCACGTCCACCATGCTCCTGCATCTCGGAGTAGCCAGCGGAGGCTCCGTAGCCGCCGTTGTTGTAAGCGTCGTATCCAGCGGCGTCATAGTTGCCATAGCCGGTGTGGTGGGCAGCAGACGAGCCGTTGTAACCGTACCTCTCGGGGTCTTCTTCGTTGGCAAACTCGGCAGGCAGGGTTGCGTTGGTCTGCTCACGTCTGCGACGACGGTTGCGAGAGCCGATAGCAGCAGCACCACCAGCGCCGGCGGCAGCAGCACCTGCGGCACCTGCACCGGCAGCACCAGCAGCAAAGCTAGGTCCTCCGTAGTCGTCAACAGGGTCGAAAGTAGGCCAAGCACCGCCGCTGTGACCAAGCTCACCCTTGGCAGCACGCGAAGGACGCTCGCCGAAGCAGAGGAAGTAGGCATGACCGGTGCGCGATCGTCTCCGACTAGCCATAACGCAGATGACGATCAACAGAGCGAGAAGGGCGAGACCTCCGACAACTCCGCCGACGACACCACCGATGAGAGCGCCATTGCTGCTAGAGCGGTTAAAGTTGGTGCGGTCCGGAGCGACTGTAGCAGTGACCACAGGGGTGACAACGGTTGTGACGACGACTTGAGAGGTGCTCGTTCCGGAAACGATATTCGATGTGGACACGACAGTGGTCGGTGAAGAAGTGGTGATGACGGTCGATGACGCGGAAGAGGTAGTCCTGGTAGATGTCGGCGTGCTTGATGTGGTCGAAGACGACGTCGTCGAAGAGGATGTGGAGGACGAGGTGGTCGAAGTGCTAGTAGGGGTGGAAGCTACGGGAGTTGGAAGACGATTTGAGGAAGTGGCTACGGTATGAGTATCGAGAGATTTCACGACGAAAGCAATGTGTGTGTTGGATAGAAGAGAAGCGGGGTTTGCGGGTGTTCAGAAAGGCACCGCTCGGGAAAGGTGCAGCATTCACTTGGCATGATACTTACATGAAGAAGTGGATCGAGTTGAGCTGGACGAGGTGGTAGAAGTAGTACGCTGCGACGACGTACTGCTGGGTGTAGAGCTGGTTACGATCGAGTCGGTATTGCCAGGCCCGTTAAAAAAGGTGCTGAGATTGCTGAAGAAGCTGTCAGCTGGGTTTTGTTGACGCTCCCACAATGCTTCTGCACGAGGCGCAAGGGTGGGTTGCACGAGCATGATGTTGAAATCCTCCGCGTCGTGCGGATGTTTTTCCAGATGGACGTTTGGTGGATCGGAAAGCAGGAGTGTGGACGACGGTGTCGGGTCAGATGTGGTCGGGACGAAAGATGATGTCGTCAAGCCTCAAGATGCATACATCAGAAAAGCATTGACACCGATACGATCCGAGCCCCAAGAGGCAAACAAAGCGTTTCGATGCGTCCAAAGGCGGGGTTGGGGGCGGATCGCCTCTGAGCCAGGCAGCAGAGGAGGATCTGCAAAGCCTTCAAGCATCGCCATGCAGGTCCAACTTGAGTCAACAGAAAA
Organism: Pseudozyma tsukubaensis; assembly: GCA_001736125.1. Classification (NCBI taxonomy): domain Eukaryota; kingdom Fungi; phylum Basidiomycota; class Ustilaginomycetes; order Ustilaginales; family Ustilaginaceae; genus Pseudozyma; species Pseudozyma tsukubaensis. Next base: position 200,245 of record MAIP01000025.1, on the reverse strand, counting down.
TGCGCCAGAAAAACAAAAACAAAAAAAAATTGAAAGGGGAAGGTGGAGCAAAATCAATTTGGCTAGGACACAGCGATATGCCACTTCGTCTTTTCCCTAGACTTTTTTCTTTTGCTTTGTCTCTTTTCGTCGGAGATGACTGGTAACCCGTGTTGCACGCCACCTGCCGATCTTGGTCCCTCGAAATAAATTTAGCAACGCTTCACTGCCGTCTCTCTCTCTCTTGGCAGGCAGGCGAGCACAACTGTCTCAGTCAGGTGTGACAACCCTCGAAATTCCTTTGTGCCTCGCTTGACATAGGGTGTGAATCCCTTGTCCGTGATCGCGAGCTAGCATCCCAGAACGATTGAACAGGAGCCGCTTTTCTTTGGTACCGGGCCGATCTTGTGGGTTCGATGCGACTCGAAACGAGGCCAGTCGCTTAGTCTGGTGCTAGCGCAGGTGACGTCGAAGCACATCTTCTCTTCACGGATTGAAACTCGCATCGCAAGTATGGTTGTGCACAGCAATTATCGTTTCTTGTGGAGACCAGGAACGAGTTCAATAGCAGATTCTTTCACGGCCTCTGGCCAAGATGCTCCACCGATCAAGTCCGGTGAAAGCTCGAATCATATCCTCAGCGAAAATTCTCGGTTGAATGCTTGCACCGCCCATAGTCAACCGGTGCCAACTCTTTTCTCCAGCCGAAAGCGCTGTCAAGTGCCAAATGCCTTTGTCGTTCTGACCAGGTCTCTTATCAGGCACTGCACTGAGAGGATTCATCACGCCACGTTGGTCACCAGGGAAGTCCGACAGCGATGAAGATCTTGGCAAAGGCCGACAGAAGGGTCAAGGTGAAAAAGAAAAAAGGGACAGCAGATGGCGATCTTGCTTTCTTGTCCAATTTCGCATCGCAGCTTCGCTTCCCGCCTCGGCGCGAGTGGTCCGGCAGAAGCTTTCTTTTTTGACCTTTCGCTGCAAGATTTTGGACTTGAATCGCCCGGCACCCTGCAGCTGTTGAGCCTTTTTCTACCTTGTTTCCCCTCAGCGGAGACACGATCGGACTCGCCTCTATAACGGAGCTGATCTAGGTGCAACCGTTGCCCAGCTGATGCATCCACGCAATTGCATCCAAAATGCGTTGTCGTATCCTACAAAGCGTTTTGATATTTGACATGTGCTTCACCTTGAGCAGTTGCTGTGCAAGAGCTATGAAGTTGATGCGATGATGCTCTGCGTGGGCAAGCGAAGAAAAGCCAAGAGAGAGATGCACTCTCGGCACCGCTTCCGAAGTGATAAGTTAGCGCACGCGTCCGTTGAAAGAGAAAGCCAGGCTTGGGACTCAAGAGAAAAAATTTGACCGGCAAAGAGGCAGCACGCAAGCCTATCTAGCAGCGATTGCGAACGTGGTTGTATGTGTTTGTGTGGGGCTAAGCTATCTTTACTTTTCAGAGGCTGCTTTGGCACTGCTCGAATTTCAACCTCAGCTCGCTGCCCGATCCTCAAGTGCTGCCCGCCGTTGGACCCTTTCGAGGTTCGGAGAGCTACGTCCTTCCGTCACAATATGGCAATTCATTTGCTGGCTTGCTCGACAGTCACATCACAGGTTTTTGTCTTCTTGTACCTCAGTATGAACTGCTTGGGCACATCAAGTGACACAAAGGCGAACTTTGGTGTTCTTGCGAAATGTTGCAAGTTCGAACTTATTTACAAGAAGATCTTCCGGGTGAAGGAGCATTCGTTCTGTGCAGCTGCTGAGCTTCTTTTTTGCGCGATGAGGGGGCCTTGCGGGGAAAGCAACTCACAAGTGAGCGAGCTGAACAGAGATTTCAACACTTTGAGCTCAAAATAGAGTCAAGACAGAAGCTTGTATTCAATCGAAATGCGTGAAATTCGTTGATGTTGGCTTTGAAATGAAGCATTTAAATCAATCATTTCGAATTCCCACCTAAAAAAAAATTAGTGCTTTCGTGGGTTTCTAGTGACGGCACCGCAGTCCCAACTGACGCTGTTTAGTCTGAATTGTGGGCCGCCAGTCAGCGGGCGAAGTGTGGACTGTCTGCGTTGCATCATCTAGCCATATCGGACTCAGCGCAGTTCAAGGCAGCGAAGCAAGCTTTCCGCACTCTAACGCTCAGCAAGCACTGTGAGCTCAGTTTTTCACCCTGACTCAGAGTCTTCAGGCAGCAAGCACGCAGCAAAGGATGTGAAATTTGTGCAGCATTCAAGCTTCTAAGAAAATGCAATTACACACCGCGCAAATGTCCGCACACTGGCAACTGCCAACTGCAGACGGCGGTAACTCACCACGCCAATTCCTACTCTACTCGCTTTCGAAGGGTCCGCAGCGTGCTGCCTTGCTTTCCGCTCCTGCTTGCTGCTGCGTCGTCGCTGCGCTGGTCAGGCATACCAGCCGTTCGGCTGCTAACATCTCCTCACCTTCTCCTCACCATCCTCGTCACCCTCTCTTCACCCTCTCCTTTCTCTTTTCGCTTGGTTCATCTTCCGTGTTGGGTTTCTGTTCTGTGAAGGGATCTTTCTCCCTCATCCGGGCAGGCTCATCCGCTCTTTCGCATCTCGCCATCCCGCTTCGGTCGGTCGTTCGAGCTTTCCAAGCTTTGAACGTGGTGTTGCTTGCGTAGGGAAGACGTCGGCATTTCGACCAGTCTCAGCATTGCTTGTCTATCCCTCGACATCATTGCAGGACCATCCTCGTCGTTTCGCCAACCACAAGAACAAAGGTCGATTCGCTTCGTTTCGGCTTACGACTCTGACCTTGTTCGAACAGCATAGTCGCCGCAATAGCTTCTGCCTCTCGCAGCACTTCGACCATCTGTTGCCCATTCGACAGTATAACGACAACGAAGTCTCCACCAGACATCGACGTTCTCTGTTGGTCATCCTTCACCTTTGCCTCGATTCATTCGATACTTGTCCATCTGCAGTCTCAGCCTCTCAGCTTACTCGACGACTCTATGACTGCACCTCACGCATCTAGGTGATCACCTTTTACATCACCTTGGGTACTGGGACGCCTTCATTGTGCTGCTCTCACCCCGCTTTCTTCGCCAATCCTATCTTCCGACATCAGTCACTTTCTTCTTCCATCTCTTCGTTCATCCGACTTGGTCGTTACTAAAGAAGTCTTCGGCTCTTTTCACCTGTCTGTCTTGACGTCGCTTTGGCTTGCACTTTTGCTGTCAACGCCCTCACCTCATCATCGGCACGTTCGTGACCAGTCATTGTCAACATCCGACTCTGTCGACAGTTCGCTCATCTCGGCCCTGTCTTTCCTCCAGTGCCCTCCCTCCTTCAAACGGTGTCATTGTAAGACCTACGTCAACAGCGCGGTCTTACTTGTCAACAGCGAACACATCGGTCCAGTGGTCGGCGTGTGCGCATCTTCTGCCTAAGGCCAACCATGTCCTTCTATCCCGATGGGCAGCCCGTCATGGGCGCCTTTCGTCATCCTGACGGCGGCTTTGCCATGAATAACTATCCTCATCACGATCACCAGCCTGCCTTGCCACCTGCACCTTCGAGCATTCCAGCTGGCTATCCCTATGTCGATGGTGCTGGTCAGGCGCAGATGTATCACCGCCCCTCGTACGTCGACGTCGGTCCTGCTGCTCCCGGTGCCATGGACTACGGTGTTTGGCAAGCTCCACCTCAGGCACCCCGTCTCACTGCTGCTGCTGCACGCGCAGGTCGACAGCAAATGATGGCCTATGCTTCTGCCGGTTACCCACAGATGCACGGTGCCACTGCCTGGTACAGCCAAGCACTTGCCGTCCCTCAACCCTACCAACAGCCACGCACTCATCAGCAGCTTGAACAAGAGCTGCTTGTGCAGCACCACCTCGCAAAGGCACACGAGAGGCAGAATGCATCATCCAGCTACCAGCCGGCATTCGCACCCGCCGCCTTCCCGGATCACCCTCAACATAATTCTCATTCTCATCATCATCAACCTCAACAATATCAACCTCACCCTTCGTACCAGGCCGCTCCCGGCGGCTCGCATGTAGCTGATTATGGTCGCAACGGCGGTCGTGACCCGTATGCAGACCGACAGCCTAGATATCAAGAGTCCTGGTCCAATGCAGCCTACCAGCGCGAAGAGCGTCGTCCCGAACACTATGGTCGTGATTGGAACAGCTGGCAACAAGGTCCTTCTGCTCACAGAGGCTCCGTTCCCTTCCTGCCTCAGCACAGCCAGCTCTATCAGACTCATTCAGCTGTGCATGCCGGACATCGACACTCCGATGACGCCTCGCTGCATGACTCGGATGCTTGGGCAGCTCACCACAACGCAAGGGCACCTGCTCAGGCGCACATCTGGGATCATGCTCCACAGTACTCTCAGCACGCCTACGCCGACCCCGCTCACCAGCAAGCTGCTTATCGTGATCTTGATGCGTCTCACCGCGCGCACTCCGAGGCTACGGCTACAGAACAGCACTCGCATTTCGCTCGACAGGCAGATCGTCAGCATGACCATGCTGAGCACTACAGGGAGCAATACCGTGATCAAGCGGAGCGAGCTGGCCACGCTGATGCTTGGCGTCACATGCACGGCGGCTCTCATCGCTCACACGTCGACGACGCTCGAGACCATCATGAGGCTTCTCAATGGCAAGCACGTCCCGAATCTCGCCACGAGGTGCAGGAACCTGCTGCACCAGCCGCAGTCGAGGAGCCCGAGCGTGCGGTCGCCGAAGGAGCTGCGGATCAAACCCAGGGTCCTGCCCCTTCGTCGCCCGACTCGCTCGAAAAGTCGGCGCTGCCTATTGCTGCTATTGGCGCTCAGCTCATCTGGAACGCATGCGCTGCTCTCTTCGATCCGGATCTGTTGATCGAAGCGCACGAAACGTCTGACGAGGCGATGGACGAAGACTGCGACGAAGCCATGTCGCCCGCTGCTGCCTCCGTACCCTCCTCGACTTCGACACCCTCGCTGAACACACCCGACATTTCGCCCTGGAATTCGACGGTGTTGGACCGTAATGCGAGCGATGCTGCTCTTTCAGGCGATTGGAATGCCTTCCGCTCGCCCTTCGGCCCGGATCGCTTGCCACAGATGCGTCCTCAGGCCCACTCGTTCACCTTTGGCAGCGACCATGCCTCTGCTCACAACGACCTGCACCGCATGGCCGTTGGCGCTGAACGAGCCAGGTCTGCTTTGGCACGTGAAGTGTCTCCGACAAAGCGCTCTCGTCAAAGTTCGGGTCACTCAGAGGCAGCGGCCGGACATAGTTCTGGCGCAAGCTCTGCCAGCAGCTCCGAGCCTGGTACGCCGGCTCCGGTGGCTCGTGGAAGCCCCACCCTGAGCTCAACCGTGTCAGCTCACTCGGTCGATACAGCTCGCAGTCCTCTTCACGCTGGTCTCGGCATGTCCATCGACCGTTCGCGATCCGAGTCAGCCATCCGATCCCGTCGAAGCTCGTCCAAGGTCTCGCCTAGACTGGGTTCCTCCAAGTGGTCCGGCAGAATCCGCGACAATGTGCTCGCCGTGCTCCGTCTTGTCTCTCCCGAATGGCAGTGGAGTAACAATGATCACCAATTTGTATCTCTGAGCGAGACATTGGTGCCTGCAGGCTTCGCTTCAGGATCCAAGTCTTCCAGCGGTCAGAGCCAGGGCCGATCGGGCCGGGACTCTGTCACAAGCATCGTTACCTCGTATGCCAACGAGCCAAGTCCCGCTTTCAGGAGATTCGTTCACCAAGTGCTCGCCCAAACCTTGCTTTCGCCAACCGCCTTCCTTCTCGGCATTCTCAACTCGCTTCGCCTCCTCACCATGGCTCAGCTGGACGATGGTACCATCGACCCCGTAGTTCTCGAGCTGTTTGCTCAGCCTACCTCTGCGGCTCCATTCAAGCTTTTCACCCTCGGCATGATGATCGCCAACAAGCACCTCGATGACAACACGTTCCTCAATAAGACCTGGAACGAGGTCACGGGCATTCCGCTAGCCGAGCTCAATCAGACCGAGGCCTGGTTCTTGAAGAAGTGCAACTACGAGGTCACCGTTCCAGACGAGACTTGGATTGGCTTCCTCAACCGTCTTCAGTCGTGGGAGGAGAAGCGATCGAGCCGTGGCATGCACCGGGATCACGACTCGTCGAAGCGATTGCTACTTGTCCTCGACGAGGCTCTCAGTCATTTTGACGCCATCCCGGCTTTCAAGCTGGATGACGAGATGGTTCACAGTGCAGAGTCGGAACACGCTCCGAAAGCGACGTCGCCGATGGATATGTGGGCCAAGTCGCATCACCGAACAGGATCGCTGGCATTGCTAGAGAGCGATGAGCAGCATTGCCGTTCAGCGCCCGCTGTTGCCACCATGATGTCGCACAAGCAGCACTCTGCACAGGATGGCGATTCGTCGTATGCGACTCCCCACCGTCCCACGCACGTTTCGCGCGCGAGTTTGGCGATGGAGAATCCTTCGTCGACGTTGCTCCGTTCCAACTCTGACTACATGGCTGCAGATGCACCTTTCAAGAACATCAGCCCTCTGAGCGAGTCTGGCAAGAGCCAGAACGGGACTATGTCAGGTCCTTTGATGCCTTCGGCGTTGCTGAACGGCTCTCGATCGCTGTTCCATCACGGTAGTATGTTTGGGCCCTTGTCAACCTCTGGCTGGGCCCACCATTGATTGCGATGTCAGCGTCTTTCTTGCATATACTTTCTTTCCGGTCCTGTTGGTTTTCGCATTATCGTGTTATCGTCATGGCAACATTCAACACACACTTTCCTGTAGATATCCGCGTCACCATCGAACAGGTGGCTGTCGCTCTTTCCCGCTCGTTATCTTTTCTCTCTTCATACCAAAAAATCGCATCACAGATTCGTCTGCTTCTCTTTCTTTTCGTTCTCTTTCTCCTGCCAAGACATTCACACCATTTTAATTTTGATCATGGTTCTGTTTCGCTCGCTCGAAACTCGTCAACATCAAAACCTCCTGCCGCGGTGTGTCACATCTGAAGGATGATGAATGTGTTCGAAGTCTGAACGTCTCAGAAGCGCCTCGAAGACGCCTTCTGCCAAATGAAGCAACAGTTGGCTGGGATAAGGTCGTTTCTCACTGACATGCTCGACAGACACACCTGGTCATACATTACAATCACCTCTTGGATTTCGTTCCAACAATGCTTATCATTAAAGTATTGCAGCAAAGACGGCTTAGCGCCTCACTTCTTCTGCGTTTGAGCATTGACGAGCGAGTCAAGGTTGTCAAACATTTTCTTGGTCGAGTTGACACCCGAGGCTGCTGCTGATGCTGACTCTGCTCCACCAGCGTTTTTCTGCTGTTGAGGTTGCTGTTGACGTCCCAGACGACGTTGTTTCTGACCTTCATTCTTCCTTCTTTCGCCTCCTGTTGCGTTGTAGAGACTGCTGAGTCCGCCACCGTTACCGCCGTTGGACGGATTCTTTCGCGTGTCCAACCCCCCCAGAGCACGACGGATAGGCTTGTTGGGATCTTGCACAGTTTGACCGACGTACGTGGCGCTACCGATGGGAGCGACTCGGTTGAGCGGTTGACCTTGTGCATCAGTCTTGACGAGTTCAACGTTGGATCGAAGGTATCCCAAGTCGTTTCGTGGACTAAGCATGTCCTTGTGCATCCCACTTCCCAGGGTCAAGTTGGAAGTTCGGTAGGCGTCCACGATTCTGAATAGCGCAGTGCCCTGTTTGGGTTCCTGTCGACTCCAATCGATCGTTGGTGGTGCTTGATTACGCAGCGGCGCGTGCAAGTACGAAACATGTCCACCGATGAGGACTGATCGGCCGTCCGCGATTTTGGCAAACTTGCGCAAGTCGCGATCGCTTCGACTGCTAACCTCGTGAATCACCCGACCCTGTACCGGCTCAGCAAGCATGCTAGAGTAGATGGGGTCGGGTTGGGAGTACTGCAGTCCAGCGTGCGGGTGGAGCGTGTTGGGCTGGCTCAAACCGGGTAGAGCTTCGGACGAAGATTTGGCGGATTCGCGCAACGTTTTCTCTTCCAACATCCGGAAGGCGTCTCGGGTGGCATCGACGTCGCGCGACTGTTCGAGCATGTCGATATCGGCCAAGGACATCTTTTCCAACTCTGCTTCGGGAGTCAACAGCTCGGGCAGGGGCTCCTTAGTGGCTCCCCTCCTCTCGGCATCCTCCTGCGCGCGTACAGCAGCGGCATACTCCTTCTCCTGCCTCTTACGAATCAAACCCAAAAGACGACTACGTTCCTTGTTGCTGAAAAACTTCTTCCAAGCCCCCCTCTCGTGTCGAATCTTCGCTACAAACTTTTCGAAGTCCTTATCGCTCAAAGCGTTGTAGTTGGTCATCATCCTAGCCCTAGTCGTAAACTTGTCGGCATCAAATCCAAAAGCACGACTCGTCGATTGTTCACCCATAAAATCCAACCCTTTATAAGCAGGATCCGCGGCACCTCTCGCCGCATGATGCTTCATCAAGCTTCGCCAACGATTGTTGTACAACCTAGCTTCCTTCGCCTGAGGTTCCTCCCTCGCTTCTTCCTCGGGCGTCAATTCGATCGGTCCCGGAATTTCGGCTGGGAAATAACGCTCCGTCGACTTCAAAAACGTTGTCGCGGGTCGAGGACCATAACTACCAGGCTCGGTGTAGGTATGTCCACCAGATTCGGGCTTGGCAACGTTGAGTTTGGTATCGGCTTCCGCCCAACGTTTGACGAAGAGCGTTTCTTTTTCGCGCTCCTTCCACGAGGTTTGACCTTCCGCAGTGTCGAGTTGGGAAACTTCAACGTAACGCAATGCGCCAGGGTAGGCTGCAGAGCCGGAGGAAGAACCAAAGATCGATGCGGAGCTGGAGGGCAAGGGTCGCTTCATGCCCCATTCTCCACGTGCAGCGTAGGCGGGGGGTGCGGTGTAGACTTGCGGAACGGCAGGGTCGAAGCTGGAGATGCGAGCCTGTCGAAGCAGTTTGGAGAATTGGGTGGGGGCCGTGGCGGCGGTGTTGGCTGCCATCGTGACGAAGGAGAGTCTACGCCAGGAGCGGAAACGATTGGCTTTGATGTGTGCAAGGGTGATCGAAGATGGTAACGAAGAGGTAAAAGTGATGGTGTGGAATGTGTCGAGCTGGAGAAAGTGTTGAGGTGATTCAATTGGTTGGCTTGGCCCTTTTTTCTTCCTAAGCGGGCGCTGCAGCAGAAGAGGCAGAAGCAGCAGCTGCAATTGTCCAATTTCTTCCGCTTCACGTGAGCTCTGCTCGAGATTGTTTCGTGCGGTAAGAAAATCACCTTGCTTCTTGCTAAATGCTGCTGCTGCTGTGTCCGCTGCACGATTTTGTGGAATTAAGCTTCTGTGCGGGGCTCTCCTTCCTCCTTTCTTCTCAATGTCGACCACTCTCCTCCCCTTCTGATCGGCCCTCAACCTTTTCTGGATCACAAAAATGTCGAGCATCACCCTGAAATCCTACGCCGAGCGAGCGGCCAACCAACCCAACGCAGCCGCCAAAGCCCTCCTCGAATGCATGGCTCGCAAACAAACCAACCTTTCCGTCTCGGTCGATGTCACCAACAAGCAAGATCTCTTGGACGTTTGCGATGCCGTCGGTCCCAACGTGTGCCTCGTCAAAACCCACATCGATATCGTCGAGGACTTCGATATGGATCTCGTCGAGCAGTTGACAGCGTTGAGCAAGAAGCATGACTTTTTGATCTTCGAGGATCGAAAGTTCGCCGATATCGGCAATACGGCGAGCTTGCAGTACTCTTCGGGAGTCCACAAGATCGCTTCGTGGTCTCATATCACAAATGCACACTTGGTTCCGGGTCCATCGGTCATTAGTGGACTTGCAAAAGTGGGGGTGCCTCTCAACCGCGGACTTTTGTTGCTTGCGGAGATGTCGTCGGCTGGAGCGCTTACCAAGGGTTCGTATACACAGGCGTGTGTGGACGAGGCGAAGAAGGACACCACTGGGTTCGTGTGCGGTTTCATCGCCATGTCGCGTGTAGACGAAAAGGAGGGACCTAACACAGAGAAGGATCTGTTGATCTTGACACCGGGCGTGGGTCTCGATGTCAAAGGAGACAGTTTGGGTCAGCAGTACAGGACGCCCGACCAGGTTATTAGGGAGAGCGGGTGCGATGTTATCATTGTGGGCAGGGGGATTTATGGCCCATTGATGACAGAGGAGGGGAAGAAGGATAAGAAGGCTGCCTTCGTAAAGGTGAGGGAACAGGGCGAGAGGTATAAGAAGGCTGGTTGGGAGGCTTATCTGGCCAGGATTGGGCAGAAGTGAAGGCAGACATCCCCTTCGTTTGGCTTTGTACCGCTCAGAGATAGATATGGAAATCGATCTTTGAAAGCACACTCACAGACAAGACTGAAGTAAGCAATGGGCAATCAAGCTCAGCAAAGCTGTGGACAGGATGAGTCCGAGCATGTCGAGATGTCTGAGATAGATGCGACGTGTTGAAAACAAATGCTGCTTTTCGAGATGGTGTATCCACACCTTGCTCTTTCCATTCATTTTTTTGGATTTTCAGTTTTCCGGAGCTGCTGCTGCAAGAGAATGCCGGCTTGAAGCCCGGCTCTGTGCCCGGACCCTTAATTCTGAGAAGAACTGCTGCAGGTGGCGAAACATTTGTCTTTCCACTTCAAGCTTTACCCCACACATCTATCTTCGTCTTCTTCCCCAACCACAAGAGCCTCTTTTCTATTCAGGGTCGAAGTAGACCTGCAACACGATCATTCGCTACCTTTTGACACCACTTTGGACCGCTCTCGTCGGCAACATGTCTCACGCTGCCGCCACCCGAGCTTCTTCTAGGCGGAAATTGTTCGCGCCTACGCCAATCGCTTTTTCCTCCACGACAACAGAAGACAATGCTCTATCGGGGTCCGTCAATGGCAATGGATTGCAAGCGGACGCAGCGCTAGCAGCCGCAATTTCGGCAGACGAATCCCGTCGTTCTTACTCTTTGCGACGTCGCGTGTCTACCCCTGCTACTTCTGTCTCGCCCGCCTCTGCAGCGACGACATCGAATGGAACTGCGCAGCAGAAACGGTCTCTACGGACATCGGCAAAGCGCGCCCGTACAGCAATCACCCCTTCTTCCGCCTCCGACTCGGATGGCGCTTCCGCGTCTGACTTCTCCCATGACGACGACGCCAGTGCCGACAGCGGAGATGACAGCGACGTCTTAATCGCGCCCTCTACCAGCGCTAAGGTCACCAAGGGCAAAACAAAGACGTCTGCCACGACCACTTCGACCCCCGTCAAACGCACTCGTAAAGCCGTTCAGTCCAACGTCAACACCAACTCTGATTCGGATGACGAACCCTCGACCTCTACACCCAACAAAAAATCCACCAAGTTAACAAAGCCCAAGAAACCCCCCGCATCCCCCTTTGACGTCTCCCCCCGCAAACCCACCAAAAAGCCAATCAAAGTCAACCTCGAACCACACGAAGCCCACCCGGCGCCCCTACACTGGGAAACCGTCTATGCGCTCTTGGCCAAACAGCGAACGAAAATCGTTGCGCCCGTCGATACGATGGGCTGCGAAGAGAACGGCCGCGAAGACCGGCGTGCCGATGCCAAGTTGGATCGTGCAAAAGAGAGCGCTGAGGAGAGCGGGAAGCGCGAGAGGCTGGCAACGTTGGTTTCGCTGATGCTGTCTTCGCAGACAAAGGACCCCGTTACTGCTGAGGCGGTGTACAATCTTCAGCGCACTCTACCGAATGGGTTGTGTTTGCAGAGCTTACTCGAAGCGGATGACGAAACGATTTCGACGTGTATCGCTAAGGTTGGTTTTTGGAGGCGCAAAACGGGATACCTCAAATCAGCGGCTCGTATTTTGGCTAGTGACTTTGAAGGGGATGTACCGAAAACGGTAGACGAATTATGCTCGCTCCCCGGTGTGGGACCCAAAATGGCCTTCCTCGCGCTCTCGTCGATGGGTATACAGATCGGTATTGGCGTAGACACCCACGTTCATCGGCTAACCAACCGTTTGGGATGGCACAAAACCCAAACGCCCGAACAAACGCGGTTGAATCTTCAATCTTGGCTCCCCGCCGAATTGCACGGTAAAATCAATCGGCTGCTCGTTGGATTTGGACAGGTCATCTGTGTTCCTGTGGGGCCAAGGTGCGATTTGTGCACGTTGGGCGGCAAGGGTTTATGCCCAAGTGAAAGGAGCGTGGATGAAAAAAGCGTGGGAAAGAGGGTCAAGGTCGAGTTGTTGGACAGCGATGATGATGGAGGGTTGGTGGTGGAGGATAATTGGGTCAAAGTGAAAAAGGAGAGGGCGGAGAATGGAATGGCAAAGGTCAAGGTCGAGATGGAAATAGATGGCGAAGATGGAATGGGGAGGATGGAGATCGCTGATCTGACCGAGGTGGTCAAACCGGAAGCCAACGGAGAGATCAGAGTGAAAGAGGAGGAAGTGGATGCCGCAAGTGTTGAGAAGGTGCTCGAATGGTAAAGCCTTAGCAACACAGCAGAAGTCACACTCATTCAGCAACTTTCACCCTTTGTAAACTATACGCACACATAGCACTCGCAACGGGAATCCCGAACCGGTCACGCACTCTCATCCCCATCGTCTGTCTTTCGATTGATTCGTTGCGATTGCATGTGTTTCCAAGACCAGCTTGCCCTCCTCAGTTACCCGCCGCACTAGCCTCAATCACAATCCCCGCAGCCACCGTCTCGCCATTCATCCGCATCAGCACCCTCGCCATCTCCTTATTTGTCTTTGCATCCTCCAACGGAATCCCTTTACTCTGTCCCGCTCCACCTCCCGCTTTGACGCTTACCCTCACCACCGCCGTACAACCCTTCGTCAACACTCTTGGCTTCTTCTTCGCTACAGCGCCCGTGGTCTTATCCAAGATGCTAACGAGCTCAACTAGCGAGGCGGCAATGTTGGCGCTGTGATGGAAGAGTTCGATGCTGGTCCCTGCGACGAGCGGGTAAGTAGGTTCGAAGACGAGGATTTGGGCGAGGAAAGTGTCGCATAGGGCGATGGGTTGGGTAGGGGTGCAGAGAACAGAGCCGACGCTGAGTTGGATCTGATCAATGCCGGTGAGGTAGACGGTGGCGTTGGCACCGGCGACAGCCCAGGGAACCGAGTCAGTATCGACTTCGATGGCGCGTACGATACCCGATTCGTCACCAGGAACGGGTCGGAGACGGTCGCCAATTTGAACAATGCCCGAGACTACGCGACCAGAAACGGCAACACCGGAAGCAATAGCCGTTTGACCTTTGAACACATTGGTGACCGGCAATCGCAACGGGCTGTCGAGAAGCCTAGCTGGCGGTTCGAGCGTATCCAAGATCTCAACAAGCGTTGGACCCTTGTACCATTCCGAAAGTGCACCACCTTCTTCCCTCACCGCCAAGTTCTCACCAACCGATCCGCCGCAGGGAACGAACTTGACTTTGCTCGCATCGAACCCGCACGACGTCAAGAAAGGCTTCACTTTACCTACGATCTCCTCGTATCGCTCCTGACTATACCCTACCGCGTCCAGCTTATTGACCACCACCACCAGTTGCTGCACTCCTAGACTTCGCACTAACAAAGCATGCTCCCTCGTCTGCCCGTTCGGTCCAAACCCTGCTTCGAAGGCACCCAAGATGCTATCAATAACAAGCAGTGCGGAGTCGGCCTGTGCCGCACCTGAGATCATGTTGGGGATGAAATCGCGATGACCTGGTGCATCGAGCAAGGTGAACGTTCGGTGTTGGGTCGAGAAATGGTCTTGGGCCACGTCAATGGTGACACCTCGTTCGCGTTCTTCTTCGGAAGAGTCGAGTGCCCACGCGTAGGCGAAACTACCTTTGCCAATCTTTTGCGAGGCTCGCTCGTTGCTAGAGTACTCCCGCTGGGAGAGAGAACCAAGTTCGAGAAGCATACGCCCCATCAAGGTGGACTTGCCCGCGTCGACATGGCCTATAGATATGCATCACAGTGCATCATGACAAGGAATCGATGAGCTTCGAACACCTAGGCAATTGAGACGAGGAAAGTTTGTGAGAGGGAAGAAGGGAGGTCATGCTTACCGACGACAACCAAGCTGAGCTCGGCTTTGCCTTCTCTTTCGCGTTTGCGATACTCTTCAATGATGCGTTCGTGTGCGATGCCCATGGGTGTTGAGACAGCGCTCTGGACGGCGCTGCTGACCGATCCCGCGGAAGAAGCAGCCTTGCTGCTAGTGCCGCCACCATGAATGCCAAGCGACTCGATTTCGTTGCGAAGCTGGCTAACGGTAGTACCGCCTTGCTTAGATGCGCCGGCGGCGGCTTTTGCAGCTTGTCCGACAGCAGCTTTGCGATGCAACGGTGTCGAAGTGCCAGATGCGGGCATTGATGAGTTGGCTGCTGCAGAAGCTTTCTTTGCGGCTGTGATGATGGTCGTCGTTGTCAGGTCGGAACGAAGATGAAGTTTCAAGGTAAGTAGGTATGTCTATCTTTGTGCGGCTGGGCAAAGGTCTCGTCTTTCCTATTCCGTCGAGCAGAAATGTGGCATCACTTCGCTCCCAGTCTCGTCCCCTCCCTCGCTTTCAACACGACATCGTCGGGGCTTGGTCCAGCAAACGCCTTCTTGACCGACTCGATCTGCGGCGCTGAGCTCTTCTCCGCACTGCCCTGCACATACAGAGCAAAGGGCGAGCCTCCCGGCACCATACGTAGCTTTGCTAGCGGTGCAACGAGCTGATCCGTCGCGTCCACAGATGAGCCAGCGATGGAACTGACAGACGCCAAAGCTGCATGCGACACCCTCTCTGTTTTTCCCCTCCCAGCGTTCGTTGAATCTGTTTCGTCGCTAGGAAAGAGGGAAGAGATGGGCAAGTCGGAGCCATAGCAAGTCTTTGGACGCGATCGAGCTTCTTCTTCGGCCGCTTCGGCCGCCGCTGCCTCTTTAGCTTCGGGTGTAGCTGCACTACGCTGTTGCTTGTTGGCGAGCATACGTTGCTGTAGCTTCGAAAGCGGCTTTTGCGCTGTTCCGGCTGCAGTATTGGTCGCTGTAGCATTGATAGTCTCTGGCGTCTGTGCTGGGGCTGTCTTCGGTGTTGAAGCATTTGCGCCGCTCCTGGCAGCCGCCAGAGCAGCAAGCTTGCTGGGTCGACCAGAGGAAGCTACTGCAGGAGCAGCAGAGGTTGAGACGGATGTTGCGGGGGCAGGTGCAGGTGAAGGTGCGGGCGATGCGGGTCGAGGCCTGTTCGCAGTAGCAGGAGGATTTTCTGCTGGACGTTTTGCGCTGGATCGAGCAGCCAACGCTGACAGCTTTGACACAGGTTTCGTGTTAGCAGTAGAAGCTGGTCGCATGAAGTCAGGAGCCATGCTTGCAAGGTTCCGCTTCGCCAATCCTGCCCTACCACCCGTCGAGAGGCCTCTCAGACCTTGCGCTTTGCCTCTTGTCATGCCTCTCCCACCGCGAATCTCTGCACGTCGATCTCTCTGCAAGGACAGCTCTTTGAAAGCCTCTATTGTTGATCCGTTGTCAATGTCTTCGTCGTCGAGCTGCATATTTCCGCTTTCTGTAAGTGCCGCGCCAGCGCAAAGCGCAGAAGAGGAAGGAAGGAGGAAAGGTCGTTCACAGAGAGAGAGATTTCAGATCGAGCTCGCACATCGTTCTGTGATCAACCTCCTGTGCTCGGCCGTCCCTTCCTGCCTCCCTCCCTTGCGCAGCTTTTCTCGGTGCATCTCTCGCGCACGCCCCTACTGGTGATCAAGAAAACGGAGTTGGGCGGAAGGGACGAAACCGAGCCTATCGGTTACTTCTGTGCGAGAAAACTTACCTTGCTTTTGACGATCGCGTTCAGCTTTTGCTTCTCTTCTGCTCTTTTCCTCTACAAGCTGAGTGACGGCAGAGTCGACGTCGAAGTAAGCATCCCAGAGAATGTCTTTGATCTCGCGTTCGGTGAATCCGTTGCTGCTGAGTGGGCCAAGGACGTCGAGCGTTTGATTGTAGGCTTCGGTCATCGCATCGTGATCCTCGGCAGAGAGGTTTTCTAGCAAAGCGATACAGGACGCCAATCCGGGTCAGTTCAATACTAGTCCAATTGCTCGCACAGCGATAGTAAAGGGTTGACGCCTTACCATAAGGATCCTCATCGTAGTAGTCGTCTTCGGCGAGTTCTTCATCGAGATCCAAGTTGCGTACTGCGCGATGTCTTGACATTTTCGATTATGTCGCTCGCTTCGTGGGATCGTCTGTGATGGTGAAAAGGTGGGTTGAAAGACGAACAGGTCTTGAAGAAAGTGAGCTCAGCAAAAGCAAGCGGAGTGACGTTATGCATGGCTCGGCGCTCTTTCTTTTGTCACTGAAATCAAGCGCAGTCGGATTGGCACGTTCACCTTTCTCCACCTCCCAGCATTTTGACCAGGCTTTTTCCAATTTTCAGTCGGTCTCACATTTCCTCTTTTTGCCCTTGCCCGATATCAGCATCGGCCACTTCGTTCTTCTTCACGCACAACGGTATCCATGCCTAAGCCATCTTATGAATGCTGCCACTCCCAGGATCGCGACCACAGACACGCAAATAGACTTTTATGAACTGTGCTCTTGATTGGTATACGCTTAAGCTTGGGGGAGGAACTTCTCCAGAACAGCAGCCTCCTTCTCCTCTTGTTCTGCCAGATCCTCTCTGGGTGGTTTTGCGGCTCGGAACTGCTTTGCTGTCTCTTGTCTCCTCTTGATCGCCTTTGTGATGAGTTTGGACACTTTTGAGACTTGGTTTCCCTTCTGCTTGGCAGAGTATTGGTGTTCAGAGACGATCGAGCGCAAGACGGTCGAGGTGAGCGAGTCTTTGGCCTTCATAGCTTCTTTGATGCCCGATTTCACTTTGGCAAGTAGCAACGCTTCCGGGTCCTCGCCCGAAGAAGTAGCAGCGGCAGGCGCCTCAGTGGACGAGTAGCGTGGCCATACTGGCTGATTCGCTGCTGTGGGAAGCATGATTAAAAGGTCAAGATGTGAGCAACACGTCCATCATGCCCTGGAAAGCTGACAAGCGAAAAACTTACACGGTGCAGGAGCCGTTCGAAGTGTAGTAGCTTCAAATGAGCGGGGCAACTGCGATCGCAGTGCGTAATTGTTTCGAAGTGCCTGTCGCAGCAACATTTTCACAGTGTCTAGCTATCGTTGGCGATGATGATGAAGTTGGTGCAGGTGAGAGAGTACAAGATGCTTTGCTTGAAGTGACTTGAATCCTCCACTCCGGAATTGGCCGTTACACTTTCTTCCGTCCTTTCTGGACCCTTCTTTTTTCGCCACATCTTTTCTTCTCAGCCCGCGTTTTGTGGAATGAACAGTGCACAACGTTCGATAATCTCATGGCAGCCACACTTCCGCCAAATGCTCATTCCGCACACATTCACACTTTGAAGTGAGACTAATATCAGAATGCTCTATGCTGGATAAAGAACAAGGATGTGACGAAACCGGGTATGTGTAGAGTTTATGACTACGAACGTGCATGGGCTTTACTTGGACGAAAAGAACCAGCTCGATCTAGCCTTGGGCGAGTTGTCGTTGGGCCCCACACCGCCAGCAAAAGCAGCTTGTCTCGCGGCTACCGATCCAGGTTGAGGGCCTGCTGTGGGTCCTCCACCACGCAGAGGCTTGGCGATCCTGCCGAATCCACCCAAAGGTCCTGGTGCTGAACCTGCTGCGGCGGGTCCACGCATCTGATTAGCTTGATGCAACCTTTCCTTGACCGCTTGCAGCTGCTCTTCGAACTTGCGATTCTGCAACATCAGCTTCTCTTGGCTGTCCATCAGGTGCTGCTCCAAAGCCTGGATACGCTCGTTCCTCGCCAACAGCTTCCTTTCGGCTATCGAGACCTCCTTCTTTAGACTGCTGTTCTGCTCCACCAATTGCTTCTGCACATTGGTGAGCTGCTCCAAGTTACGCTCCAAGAAGGCCATCTTCTTCTGCTGTGCCTTCGAGTTGCTGTTGCGCACCACGTTGTTGTATTGCTCGCGCGATTCGTCAAGCGAAATCTCGAGCTCGACCACCTTTTCGCATCGATTCTGGAGATCACGCATGAGCGACTTCTTCATGGTATCGAACTCAGAAAGCTGAGCAGCCATGGTCTTGCGAACACGCTCGAGCTCGCGAGCCGACTCGGCCAAGTTGCGACCACCCTCGACGCCTGCGGTTGTAACAGCAAAGGCACGCTTAAGCTCCTCGTTGGTGCTCTTGAGGTTGTCGTTGTTCGACGTGAGCACAGCAATCTCTTTCGCCTTGAACTCCATCTGGCGCTTCAGGTCGGTGATCTCGCTTGCTTGAGCTTCGCGCTTGGAAGCATACTGCGACTCGAGCTTGGCCTTGAGATCTTGGATAGTGACGTCGACGTTGACGTGATTGGCCTCTTCGGCCTTAATCGACTTGTCCAGCAATTCCTCGTACTCGGCCTCGAGCGTGGCAAAGCGGCTCTCGAGTTCCTGTCGTCGCTGATGCAGCAACTCATTCTCCTCGTGGGCCTGGCGAACGCGCTCGGTCTGCTCTCGCACCAATGTCTGCGACTCGAGCAGCTGCTCACGCAGCATCGACAGGTCATCGGCTGACAGCGCCCCCGTGCCAGAGCTACCCACGTTTTCGAGCTTAGCAAGCGTCTCGCGAATCTGCTCTTCCTTTTCAGATACAATGCCTTGATTGAAGTCGGCCATCATCTTGGCCATGCGTTCGGCCTTCTTGCGCTCCTTGCCTTCCTGCGAAGGATCCTTGACGTTCTTGGCAGTATCCGCAAGCGACTTGCGCAGCTCTTCGAGCTCGGTGGACAAATCCTTGTTTTGCTCCTTGAGGATGTCGAGGGTGATGGTGGCATCCTTGTGCTCGTAGGTGACGCGCTCGAGCTGGAGCTTGATCTCATTGATCTCCGAGGTCATGCTCTTGTTGTCCTTGGACAAGGTGGCCTCCTGCTCGCGGTAGAAGGCGAGTTCCTGTGTTGCTTCGCGCAGTGATGTCTCTGCCGACTTGAGTGCCACCTCCTTCTCGGCAATCTGATCGCTGAGCTCGTTCTCCCTGCGCAAGAACTCATCACGCTCGTCCTTGTCGATGGAAACAGCTGAGGGCGTCTCGGGACGGGATGCGAGATCGCGCAAGTTCTCGACAGCCGGCGTAAGAGGGCGAGACTGGCTTGTCGGTGTAGCCGCCAAGCTTGGTGTTGCGACGGGTGCACCTTGGCCAACGACCACCTTGCTAGCATCAGCCCATTCGGACTCGGGTACCTTGCCCCCTGAGCGCCACGTCTTGAGCTCTGCCTCGAGATTGGCAATGTACTGCTGGTAACGCTCGTTGTCGGCTTTGGCCTTCTTGAGGAGAGCTTTGAGCTCGGCCGGCGAAAGCTCGGCGTTGACTCTTGCCTTGTTCTTGATACTCTTGGCTCGTACACCGAATCGCAGTGTCGACAATGTCTCGTCGGCATTGTAGACACATGGCGAAGCGTTGACAATGAGTGTAGTACGCGAGTTACCTCCGAGCGATTCTTGCAAGATACGCGTGAGCTTGGAGTCACGGTAAGGAATATGAGACGACTTGCCGTCGGTCAAAGAGTTGATGACCATACCAAGCGCTGACAAACTCTTGTTGATCTTTTTGGCTTCTTCGAGCGTCTGACCACTGGCACCGGTCTTACCGACCTTTTCGGAACCGGCCAAATCAACGAGGTAGAGGTTACCTGTCTTGGCACTGCCGGTCTCTGTATTGCGCTGTTGAATGGTGATGAGGAAGATGGAATGCGACCGGGATGATTCGGCGTTCATGTTGGTCGATGAAACGGCACGTGCAAGACCACCTTGACGCATGATCTCGTAGACATCGGCTTGGCCACCCACATAGAAGTCGGAGAGGCCCTTGACGTAGACCCCGCGGTTCTTCTCTTCGTGTACTTGAAGGTTGTCGTTCTGTGGAGCGAGGAGATCGCGAATCTTTTCCATGTAGATCTCTAGGTACGAGACCTTGACGAGGTATTCAAGGTGTGGTGGACTGGCCATGATGTTTTCAAAGATCTGCTCGGTGATGCGTGGAATGATACCTTTGAGATCGTCATTGTCGATGTCAGAGCCCATCATTGTGAAAGTCTTACCGGAACCAGTCTGACCGTAGGCAAAGATGGTACCGTTGTAACCATTGAGGACATCGTCGACGGTTTCCTTGATACCGAATTCGAAGACATCTCGTTGCATGGTGTTCATAGGGAAGACTCGATCGAAGACGAAGCCGCCAGCTTCAGGACCCGAGGTGGAGACGCCTCGAGTCATCTTGACAAGGGAACCATCATCGCTGAAGTCGACGACAATATCGCTTCCCTCCCTCTGCTCAATCGAGTTAGGAGGACGGAAACGACAGACTACCTTGATATTGTTCGACATGGTGAGCGATCGTAGACGGTCAAAAGAATGCGTTGTGGCCGATGATTTGCGCTAGCGAGGGATCTGGAACGCAGTCGTCCTGTTTCGTGCTCTTGTGTCGTACTAGAGCCTTCCACGATGCTGTCGGACCGTCATGTAGAGCTTAGCAGCTAGTCTTCTCCACAGCTGGACTGGTTCGAACCGCTTGACGGGCTGCGCAAGTGCTGTGCTCCCGAGGTTGGTGATGCGAGTGATGAAAGGAGAGGTACGGCTGGCGGTGGTGGGCGAAAGAGGTTGAGATGAGGGAAGTGAAATAAGCTTCTGCAGTTCCAAAGGTCAAAGCTGAGCTGTGCTGTCAATCAGCTTGAATGAGAGTGCGTGTGGTTGTGTGTATGTGTTGGTCTGGAAATGTGCGCGCTTCCCGCCCTCAAACGGCCGTGCATGCGTGTATTTGTGTTTCTTTCGCTTGCTTTCTGAAAGCGAGGCAGATTTCAAGTCACTCCTAGGTGTTGGGCTCATCGAAAGAAAGGACAGGACATGTCACACTTTCAGAGGCATTCAAGCCAAAGTCTGATTTTCGAAAATTCGTGCGTTGTGTAATGCGACGATTCGACATCTTTTCAGAAAAGCGACGCGTAAGGAAGGTGTTGGTCTCTGCATGCACAGCGGAGTCCGCAAAGCGTGAGCTTCGTGTGGAGAAAGTCGGACTTGAATTCGTTTAGGTGACAAAGCGACGTACGGCGCATTTCTATGTGTATCACATCAAGGGGCGCAAGAAGGTTGTGATTGTGACACAGGTTCACCTGTCGGTGTTCCTTACGCCTGCTGCGCATTCGACTCTACTCAGCACCACCATCATTCACCCAAGACAAATCATACACGCTGCCAGCATACTGCGGCACCTCGCATCTTGCATCTTACGCACAGATCTCGGAGACCGCTCTTCAGACGTGAAGCAGCTAGATGAGCCAG
Source organism: Pseudozyma tsukubaensis (assembly GCA_001736125.1). NCBI lineage: Eukaryota > Fungi > Basidiomycota > Ustilaginomycetes > Ustilaginales > Ustilaginaceae > Pseudozyma > Pseudozyma tsukubaensis. The sequence goes on along the minus strand of MAIP01000025.1, from coordinate 178,957 downwards.
CCTTCTTCTCCTAAACGGACTCAGGAAACAGCCGGCATAGCAGACCTTGCCGAAGAGAAACGATCAAAGATGACAGATCCCTCTCCGGAGGCCACGACGCCTTCGTTGCCATCATCAGCGGAAGCGGGGCCATCCCGACTTACACCGTCTGCCGAGCACAAGAACATCGACAAGTCTGACTCCGCCGATGATGTCGTGCCCGAACTAAGCTCGGCTCCCATGGTAGCATTCTCGGTCAAGTACCAAGGCTCGGTGCTGTCAGCGCGATTGACGGAAGATGAAACCGTGGCAGATTTGAGGGCAATCCTCTTCTCCATGACAGATGTACCTCCAGAGAGTCAGAAGCTGTTGGGCATGGTCAAAGGCAAGCAGCCAAGCGATGACACACTGCTCGGTGCCATACCTTACGCACCCGCTGCCTTGCGAGCTAGGTCTGCAGCTGTCAAATCCGAAAGCGCCACTACGGATACGGCAGTCGCTGCGGACAAAGCTTGCAAGATGACGGTACAATTCACGTTGCTAGGCACACCCGAGGCAGGGCGGTTCAAAGATCAAACTGCACCAACCTCGCTTTCTGGGGATCAAGTCGATGCGGATCAGGATCTCGACTACCTCGAAGTGCCTAAATCTGAAGAGCCAAAATTCAAGCCGCACGAAGATCCCAAGAACCTTGCCAAGCTCGAAAAGACGATCCTCCGATTCTCTGATTTCCCTACGATCAATCCGCCTCGTCCGGGCAAGAAGCTTCTTGTACTTGATCTCGACTACTGCATCGCCGATACAAAGCGATTACTGGACGCCAACTCGCCAGCATCTTTAGCCGCTCGCCCAGGGCTGCAGGAAATGCTCAAAGCCGTCTATCCGTACTATGACATCTGCGTATGGTCACAAACATCATGGCGATGGCTCGAAGTCAAGCTGATTGAGCTCAACATGCTCGGCAATCCGGACTACAACATTTCGTTTGTCATTGATCGCACTCCCATGTTCTCGATTCAAAATTCGAGGATGGGCAAGCACGAGGTCAAGGCGCTCGAGTTCATCTGGAGAAGGTGGCCAGAGGTGTATGGACCGCATAACACCATTCACATTGACGATCTGAGTCGAAACTTTGCCATGAACCCACGCAACGGGTTGAAGATCAAGCCGTACAAGAATTCGCCCAATTTTGACACCGAGTTCGTCGGGCTGAAAAGGTATTTGTTGCAGTTGGCGCATCCGTCGGTGACCGATTTCACAAAGTACGAACATATGCATGGTGCCTGGAAGCGTTTCCAAGGTCCAGAGGTGTGAAGCTGTTGCACGGCGTTGCTACGGTAGAGACGCCACGACGCCCAAGGCTGTGGTACCGGATCTGGCGTTGATGGTCTCCATGTCACCACCGCTTACGCCCAGCGGGTCGCGTTCCCGCTCGAGACCACAACAACGAAGTTTCCACAGCGGGTGTCGTTCCCGGTCACCCACAATCCAGCTTACCGGTGTGATTCTGTGGCCTCGTACTTCGCAAGAATCACGTACAACGACATCCACCTTGTTCATTCGCGCACAATCTCAGATTTGACGTGGCAGCATCATCAAATAATACAGAAGTTGTAACCTTAGCATTTTTCTCCATTCTGACTTTTGTCAACCACGATTCAGTGGCAATCCCGGACATAGCTGCTGCGCCACTCAACGGCCAAACTTCATTTGTGGAATGCTCATAGGCGTCGATCGTCGAAGTGTCGCCATGACGTTGCCTTTTTCATATGAGATCTTGAGCGATGGTGAGTGATTGTCCGCGGATTGGGTCCGACTGCCTTTTCTGCAGTTGCAAAACGGAAAATCGGCCAATTTTGCAGCTGGGGCTGACTCGAGGATAAAATCAAAGGCGGTCGAGCAAGCCGACCGAGCTTTTGTCGGAAGATCCCAAATCAACGCTGAAAGCTTGCCAAGCACAGCAGAGTTTCGCATGGACCAACACCCTTTCTCCGCACTTCGATCCTTTCCTACCGCTATCACCACTTATTCTTTCCCCTACCAGTATTCGCATCCATCGCATAGCTTTTAATCGGACCAGCACGCACTTCAACCCTCATTTCTCGACGCAGTATACAGCAAGGCGAAGCGCTGCAACTCCGCCTTTCCAACCTGGCAATGAGCAGTCATAGCAACATGCATACCCTCGATATCCACTCTGCAACAACAGAGGAGATTCTCTCCCTCGACAACATCCGTTCTGTCCTCATCCGTCTGGAGGAAACGATCGTTTTTCAGCTCATTGAGAGGGCTCAATTTGCACGCAATGCCAAATGCTACCTCCCCGACGGGTTTCCTGAGCTCAAGGAGAAGGAGGGATGGAATAGCTCTTGGTTGGCTTGGTTCTTGAAAGAGACCGAAAGTACGCATGCCAAAGTGAGGCGGTTCGAAGCGTAAGTTGTCCCCGACCCCTTTCACATATTCGCATCATTGTTGGACAGAAAAGAAGAGGAGCCGTACGCTAACCTTGGTGCTCTTGAACAACCTTGATATTGGCGCAAGGATAACAGACCGGACGAGTACCCATTCACAGACCCAAAGTTGCTCCCCAAACCAGTATTGGCTCCCGTGACATATCCCGAATTGCTGTGGAAGCATAACGTCAACGTCAACGACCAAATTCTTAAATATTACACGGAACAGATCGTTCCAGATATCACAAAGACGCTTGGAGAGGTACGTCTTCAAATCCCCCTTTCTCCTCTATCTCTACTGCGTACGAGGGGTGGAAGAAACGTCGTTACTGACTCTTGTGCATATGCTATGGATTGATTGGCGTGGAACGAAACAGAACGCGGATGACGGCCACTACGGCTCTTCAGCAATTCGCGATATTGAGGTGCTTTCGGCTCTCAGTAGGAGGATTCATTTCGGTACGTGACCCACTCCTTTCCCGCATCTGCATGGATACCCTTTCCTTCCTCGATCGCTTTACGCTGACCTTCTTTTCCTGTTCTGTGTACCTCGTTATGTTCTCTTGCTTGCGCTCGATAGGCATGTTCGTCAGCGAATCCAAATTCCGTGCCGAACCAGCCTCCTTCATCCCTCACATCCTCACACCCAACCGAGAAGCCTTAGCCTCGCTCATCACCAAACCCGCCGTCGAAGCAGCGCTCCTCGTCCGGCTCGCCGAAAAAGCCAAAGTGTACGGCCAAGACATGGATCGTCCAGGTGCGAACGCCGAAGAGCGCGAAAAGGAACGAAAGATCGAGGTAGATACCGTCGTGAGGATCTACAAGACGTTTGTAATCCCGTTGACGAAGGAGGTTGAGGTGGATTATTTGTTGACTAGATTGGATGGGTTGGAGGAGGAGAAGGTGGAGGAGATGAGGAGGACGAATAGGTTTGTCAACTAGATAGAAGTGTAGAGAGAGGGATGACGACAAGGCTTGTGCCTTGAAGAAAAGCGCTGAAAGAGTGTGTTATTAATGTGTGAGAGAGGTGCAAGTGGGAATGTGTGATGAGCGAGAGCTTCCTTCAGGCTGTCAATCGATGCCGTGAAGAGATCTTACACAAACGCTTGCTAAACCTCAAGTCTCAAAGTGCGAGCCACACGCACACATGCATTGCACCGAGAACATCTTCGAAACAAAACGGTCGTTGTCCATTCAACAACAAAAAACCGAAACATGAGCCAAACGAACTATTTACACCACCTCCTTGTTTCCTCTACTGTTTCGGCGGGGGGTACCCATAAGGCGCGCCCTGACCCTGCGGTGGACCGTACCCATACTGTTGAGGCTGTGGATGACCCTGATGCCCACCAAACCCACCACCGGCTACCTGAGGTTGGTATCCTCCATCCTGGGCAGCTTGCCATTGGCAAATGTTGCAGTAGTAGATGTGTTTGGATTTCATGGGGATGAGGGGGATCCAGCAGAGTTCGAACCAGGTACGTGCTTTGGCTTGGACGACTTGGGCGTTTTGACAGCGCGGGCAAACGCGCGCGGAGCCATCGCCTTCCTGTTTGATCTTGGTAGGGCATCCGAAGATGAGGGGGATGAAGAAGCAGAAGTCCTGTTTTGGGGGTGGATTGGAAAACAAAGCGGGGTTGTAGTCGGATGAAAGAAGGGGGATGAAAGAGCGGTCAGTGATGAGTCCGACTTCAACGCAAGGACGAGGTGAGAATGGGGTCAAGAGCTTACCATTTCGAAACAGATGCCTTGTTGAAGATGACAGATGCTTTTTGAGTAGGAGATGCCTTGATAAGTTCAGTGCTGGAGCAAGCTATGCGAAAGTCTTTTCGTTAGAAACGGGTTTGGCGATATAGGAAAGAGGCGGTGATGATGATGAAGACGCAAGATAAGATGGATGTCGGATCGGAAAGGCAACCCCAAGCAGCATTAAGCGTTGACGAACCTCCACACAGCCTTCTGGCTCACCTTTTTCCGATTTTTGGACCGTGATATCGCAGTATGACGCCCACACTTTCCTCGGCAGGCAACCCTTTCACCCTCCAACGAGATGGAACAATAGAAGCTCAGCTGCATATCCGAGTAGCGCATCGATCTCGTCGATTCATCATCTGGACCTATAAAGCATCACTCTCCTCAATCTTTTCTCCCATCGACTCGCTCGCATCAATGCTGTGGAAGAACTGCCTCTATATTGGGATCACTGCATGTGTGGTGTGCTCGAGCTGTGAGGTTTCAACCGAAAGTGGTCTGACATTCCGAATCAAGGGCGTGTGTGTCGTGTGTGGGCGCAGTCCAAAGAGTTGTAATTGAAGCTCAAATCTCGGCAAGGAAAGCAATACAAATTTCTATCCGACCAGGAAGCCGGTTTGACGTCAACTCACAGCCCTTTTTTTCCGTTGTCTAAGCGCCCATCAGTGAGACCCTTGAAAAGAGCCACGAGCTTTCCCCTTTTTCCTTACCGCTAGGCCACTTTTGTTGCTTTCGCCAACGTTTTTTCCCTGTGCTGATCATATACTCGAAAGGTAGTCACAGAAGCAAAAGTCGTCGTATGGAATATAAAGCGGGAAGAGACCTGCTGCACAGCCACACCCAAACGCTACGCTTACTCGAGAAAGACGGTGGTAGGACGCCGGTCAAGGGAAAGGCTAAGAAATTTCGCCAAGCCTTTCTTTCAATGCTTTGAATTTGATTGTCTACTGTACAGAGGGATTCGGATCACCTGCGTCCACCCACACCGTTCGCATGACCATGACTCGCTCTGCCGTTGCTACTGCTGCGATTCAAGTTGGGTGGTGAAGGGGCAAAGATGGATTTCAGCGCTGCTGGGGAAGCCCTGATGGAGCTTGCCACGTCTTTGTCCCCTCCTCCAGGTCGAAAGCCAGAGATGTTCAGGTGATTGCCAAATTGTGGTTGGTGTCGTATTGGGCTGTGTCTCGCTTGTGTTGGGATTGGCGATGAGGACGACGACTGGACGGGTCGTTGTAAAGGGGCCTTACTGTTAGAAGGAGGCGGGCTTGGGCGGGGTGACGAATGCGTGGGCTCGACAGGCTGGGTTTCTTGCGTGCGTGCGCGTTTGGCTTGGACCACTCTGACTCCGGATAGCTTCGAATTGGACAAGGTAGGAGAGGAGGAGCTGCTGGTGGGCGGAGACGTGATGGTCGATGCTGCCGCCTTTGAGGGCGAAGAAGATGAGGGTGCGCGAGCTGTCGCGCCGACATGATTGTTGCTGCTGCTACTGCTGCTATGGGTACGCTTCATCCCCCTCACCTCGACACTTGACCCATATGCACTCGGAGATTGAGGAGATGCCACCGCTGCTAGCGCTGGAGAGGCTGATGGCGGTCCTTTCGATACGGCGCCACCAAAGAAGTTAAGCTTGCGTCGTTCAGTGCGTGCGATGTCTGGTGGTGGTGAAGATGGTGGTTTCCGAAACTCGACTGGCTGTGCTTGAGCTCCATTCCTTGTTCTTGACGTGCCGTTCGTCGACGACGAGGAAGAAGCCGCTGTCAATGGTGGTGCAGAAGCCACTTCGTGCGGCTTCAACCTTGGCATTGCCCTGCGCCCTTCCGCTGCTACCACATCGTTTGTCGGTCTTGCGTGTTCTCCACGTTGCGAAGCTCCTGCTGATGGTCTCACACGGCCTTGCGCGGTCGACCTTGCCTCCTGAGCTGCCGCTAGCTCACCCGGCAGTGGCCTCGAGAACTCCTTCATGCGCTCCAATCCTTCACTCACCACCGCCCCAACCCTCCTGGGCGCCACCATTGGCCTGACCGTCTTCCTCCCCACATCCACTCCCGCAGCCTCGGGCGCGATCTCCGCTCCCACAGCTTTGCTCCTCCCCTGCGCTTTAAACATGGCGCTTCTGGGAGGCGCTGTTAGCTTTGCCTGTGCCGCACTACCCGATCTTGCCTTATTCATCAGACTCTGCCCTTTGCTCACTCCTCCGCTACCTCCGGCGATCATACTGCCGAAGCGTCTGCCACCACTACGAGCGTTTCGAGTCATCAAGGGTCGATCGCTAACCACCAATTTTTTGGCATCTTTCTCCGCCCGATGCTGAGCGTATTTGTCTTTGATCCGCTGTGCAGCTTCCACTTTGGCTTGTTCGATTTCTCCTTTGGTACGAAAGTACAACTTGCGCCAGCTTTTGGGTTCCTTCACTTTGGAAGAAGAGGAGGTAGCCAGAGAAGAAGGTTCGTACTTCTTGCGAAGTTCCATAAAGTCTCGAAGGCAATTCTTCTTCCATATTTCTTCCGTGTGTTCGAGTAAGTGCGGAGAAGCTTCTTCGAGCGTTATGAGTTGATCGATCCGGCATTGTTCCAGGATGGGTTTGGCATTACGGTAAGGCATGTCTCCGAGGTCTTGAACGGAAGAGATGTTTCGTAGGATGACGCGGAGGCACATGGAGTAGAGGCTGAGGCCGGTGGTTCGATGCGGTGGTGCATCGGAGCGATCGCGAGTACGAAGGAAGGTCGCTGGTGTGGTGCCGGGAAGTGGCGAAGCAGGATCAAAGTTGTGATCCGATGAGGAAGAGTGGAGTAGCTCTTCCGGTTGACCCCAGTTGGCAGTGATGGGTGCGGAAGCGGTGTTATGGATGCCCATCATGCCTGGTGGCTCGGGTGAGCGGCGCCAGTCCTTCATCTTGAGGATACTATGGATCAGAGGTGATGCCCCTGTCGTGTGCTCGAATCACAATGGCCGTGTGAGAGAGAGAAGTGCGGGAGGAAAGGAGGCCTGTGCGAGCGGCAACTCTGGTGTCTATGATGAAGGTTGAGCTTGACGAGGTCGTACGAGCTGCATCGTGAATCGAATACTGAGCCTTTGTTTCCGCTGGTAGGCTCTGAAAAGAAGCAATGTGGTTGAGATATCGAACTTCGCGAAGGTGCGGAGCGGCGAACGATACGTCGGGCTCGAGCGAGTATTGAGCCGGCGAGTTGACTTTCGAGATGATGTTGGATGCAGGGTCGCAAACAAGGTGTGTTTATTTTTCCAACAGCAACATGCAGCATTGCGTTGCGTGGTGTTCTTTGTGACAGGTTGAAAAACCCCCGGCAGCACAGCGCGTATTTCAACCGCATGCAAGAGCTTTGATTCCTCCACTTTTTCTTCTCATACTCCGCAACAGCTCGGGCACCTCGCTCGCACAAGCACCGTACCACATGCGAATCGCTCTTAGTACTTTGTGAGCTGACCACACAGCTATGCGCAGACGTAGAAGGTTGATACAGAGACATGGAATCGAATCAAGACCATGCGATAGAAGGAATGTGTAAATTGCTGTCTAGATGTGAAGTGGCTGGTATAGACTGCTAACGACGATGTTACGCCTCACAGCATAAGAGCTTCCGCTTCTCCATTCTTCACCTTTACCCTGTACTCTTCCCTCGCCTTCCCCATCGTCGCCCTGACATCTTTCCTTGCCATGGCATCCCTCACCCAACCCATCAACTTATCATCGTCTTCTGGCACGAAGAAGCTACTCAACGCGCTCAACACTGTTTCGAAATCCGCTCTCTCGGCCAAAATCACTCCCCTATGCGCCCAAATTACCGCCACCGCCACCACCACAATCAGATCCTGACCTTCCAACAACCAACCATCCCATACCCTCAATTGCGTTTCAAAAGGTATCGAATTGCTGAACAGCGTAATGTACCATTTGGTCGCATAAGAGCTTCCCACCACCATCTGCTCGTCAAACACTGCTGCGATCTCCGGCATGTACTTACGCAACAGCTGATCTTGTACGAACAGATTTTCGACAAGACCTGGAAAGCCAGGAGAGAAAGTTGTGTGGAGGTTGACATGATTGTGCAGAGCCACCATGGCTGCGTAGGCTCGTTCGGGGCTGAAGTAGCAAAGTAATGTGGCTGCGATAGGTCCCATACCTTGGCAGTAGCCGCATTGGCCGCATAGCATCGAGATGGCATGGAGGACATGGAAGAGCGAGCGTTGGCCTTGACCGTAGCGCGTGTGGAATTGAATGTGACCAGAAATGGTGCGCGGAACGTCGAGGTCGATCTGTACGTCGTGTGGACTGGGCATCTCTTTGAGCTTCTCGAAAGTAGCCGCGTTGGGTTTGGAGAGCGAGATGGTGGGTTTTGCTTTCGTATGCGTCTGTGCGAGGGCATCGCATGAGCGTCCTTCATCTGTTTGGGCGCGGTGCTGGATGAGAGCGGACCAAGCTGCGGAACGCCAGATGTCCGGAATACCTTTGTATACTCTACGCCTGAGCTTCTTGTCAATGCCTTTGGTGAAGTCGAATTGCACGGCATTGTGACCTTGATCACGATCTTTGACTGTGAGCATGCGTGCCCATTTGGCGATTCGTTCCTGCTCCCGTTGGCGATGCATTGCGTCAGCTGCTGAACGAGCTTCTTGCACAAGATCGTTTCCGGAAGCTTTCGACTTGCCATTCGACGCCAGACTCGTAGGTACCGTTGCTCGCTGCGCAGCAAGCTCCTTGGTGCCCCTTTTGGGAAACGGAGCCGCGAAAACACTTGATGGCAGCAGCACCGCTTTATGATGGGCATTGCTCGAGCCTTCCGAGAAGAAGCCATAGCGGTCGATGTTGGCGATCATTTCCTCGCGCTTCTTTTCAGCGATCTCTTGCCTGCGTCTCCTCTCGTTGGTCGACAGATGCGTTCCGTTTGTGAATGACGTTTCGCCGCTCTGAGAGGCAGAAACTGCTTGCCTGTTCGGTGTCGCATCTTGTCCAGCAGCTTGAGAGGAGAGCTGCGACAGAGCGCTTCCAACGCTACCACTGCCATTCAGCGCTGGTGGAATGTGATGACCGTTGACCCCATTCGAAAGACTACCTGAGACACTGCGTACCATTGATTCTGGGACCGCCGATGCTCCTGGCTGATATTGATGACGACCTGCTAGCGTACTACCTGGCCTCGAAAGTGCTGCCTCCTCCCACGCCGACAGTCCATTCTTTTCCCTGGTGTACTCTTTCCCGTCTGAGAATCCATCATCTGGCACGCCTGCTATCGAGAAATGCGCATATGTTCGACGTACGAACTCGGCATCCGACTCTTGCGGTGTGATAAACTGGTTCGAACGCCATTCTGGCGTCTGTGAGCCTTCTTCCGGTGCCGAAGACCGACGTACGCGGGGAGACTGCGGTATTGGTGGTGCCAAAGTCGTGCTTGGTAGATCTTCGCCAGGATCTGGTGTGGTCGGTGCTGTCTTGGGTCGTAGCTTCGAAGGTAATACACGAAGAGAAAGGGATCGAGAGTGCGAGTTCGCGCGATGACCCTTTTTGGAGGTGGACCTAGCCGGAGAAGCTGGTTCGGTCGTCATGTTGTCAATACGTTGGCTTCAGGCGGGTGAGGGAGCAGCTAAATGCTGTAGCCTGTATTGAAGACCGAGTGTGGTGATGCTATTGCATGGCAACTGCTGACCAGCGCGTGCAAGAAGCTTAATGCCGTGACATGTTGGATGTGATAGACTGACAGGTGTTGGGAAGCAAAGCAGGACGGATGCCAAGTGTCGTGTCGTATTGATTCAGCCTTTCTCGATCTATCTACGCTCGAATTAAGAGTGGTAGCAGCACCGAAGAATGATGAAAGGTTGGAAGCGAGCGCTCGGATCCCGCAAGAGACCTACTACCGCGAGATGATCGTAGTGGGGCCCGTTCGCAGGCGTAAATCGGCGGGTGCGCTAAGATGAGATGGAGTTCGACGTCAACTTCATTCAGGTCAGAACGAGATGATTGGTGCGATAGTTCGTGTTCGCCAAAGCCAAGATCTGGGGAAGGATCAACGCGGGATTCAAACCCAGCTGAAAAGGGAGAACAACACTCTTTCACTCCTTGTTTTAGCTTACTTTTGCTGCAGGGCTTCTCCAAGTCGTGTCCCGCTGCAGCTCTAAAAGTATGCGGTGGTCAAAGAGCAACCATATCTCATCGGCCCGATTGAACCAAGTCCTGCTTTTCGATGATGAAATGAGATGCTTTGATGGGGAGAAGGTTGTCGGATTTAGTGGCTGAGCTGTGAAGACGCCATTTTCGGTAATATGTTAGCTTTGAATGAGCAGCCAACCAGAAGACGCAAACATTCTGCGATGTTTTATCTGATTTTACCAAATCGGACCCAAATAGAAAAAAATGGCCGTCTGTGATCCGAAGGCCGAGAATTGGCTCATGACAAGGCGCAGTCACAGAGTCGACAATAGCCTTCCACTTGTTCAACCGACTTTCCCACCATCAACCACATCTTCCAACAACATCTTTGGTCGCTCTCAACTCATACACCATCCGAAAGCCGCCATCATGTCCGCCGCATCAGGACCCAGCAACTTCGTCGAGGTCTCCTCGCCAGAACATTTCACCGAAGTCATGCAGCAGGACTTGACTCGAGTTTCCTTGCTCAACTTCCACGCTCCTTGGGCCGAGCCATGCAAGCAGATGAACGAAGTCGTTCGTGAAATTGCTATCAAATACCCACAGATACTTTGCCTCGCCATCGAGGCTGAATCGCTTCCCGACGTTTCCGAGTCATTCGACATCGAAGCTGTTCCTTCCTTCGTTCTCCTGCGTGGACACACTTTGCTTTCGCGTATCAGTGGCGCCAACGCATCTGCTCTCTCCGCCGCTGTTGCTACACACGTCACTCCTGCCCGGGCCAACGGTACTGGTAGTGTCAGCAAGACTTCGGCCGCTCCTCGTGCTGCTGCTGATACCTACGACGCCACCTCCTCATCCACACGCGTCGGTGTCGTGGACGAGGACGAAGAAGAGGAAGACGTAGTTCCCGAAACAGAAGAGGAGATCTTTGCACGATGCAAGAAACTCATGGAGCAGAGCAGAGTCATGCTCTTCATGAAGGGTGATCCCGATACTCCCAGATGTGGCTTCTCGCAAAAGACAGTCAACTTGTTGCGTCAAGAAAAGGTCGATTTCGGACACTACGATATCCTCAGGGACGAAAATGTCAGGCAGGGACTGAAGAAGCTGAACGAGTGGCCAACATTCCCCCAGATCATTGTGAATGGAGAGCTGATCGGTGGTCTGGATATCTTGAAGGAGAGCATCGAGAGCGGAGAGTTCCAGGAGATGCTTCAGGCTTGATTCAATCCATTCAGGGCGGTAATCTGGCACGAGCGTTGTACATTAGTTTGGTTCTGATTCATGAAGGCTTCTCAAGCGAAATCTATTGCTGGTCCTTCTATATGCGTAAGGTGTTTCTTTCGATCGTGAATGCAAGTGTTGCCGCTGATTAGTGCTTCTGCTATTCAGATCTTCCAGATCTCAACGCCATCCCAATCGTCTCTAGACCAAGTCGAGCCGTCACCAAGAGTGTCAAAGATTTTACGAACGCGTTTGACAGGGATCTGTTTAAACGGCAACGCATACTCGTCCTTTGCGATGCGGATCGCTTCTTCTACATGTGCAGGATCTCTTCTCTCCAGCGCGAGCAACACCGTTGGCGTGGACGGTACTTGACGCGTGCACAAGTGTGCGATGGTTGACAAGAGTGGTCGAACCAGGAATGGCTCATAGATCGTGTCTGCTGTGAGGATGAGGTCGAATTGATTTCGCGCGACACTGGTCTCAGCAGGACTGGCTGCAGCATCGATGAGTTGCGTGCTTGGGTACCCAAGAGTGGGATGCCAGTTCCAGTGCGAAGGATCGACCATCCAGTCGAGCTCGCAAACGTTGACTTGATTTGCTTTGGCTTTCCCCTCATTCACCATCTGGTACAACGCAGCTTTGACATTGGGCTCCAACACCGAGTCCAGAACGGGTGGTATGTCTGTCGCTATCACTTGCCAGCCAAGCCGTGCCATCAGCAAGGAGAGCAGCCCAGTGCCCGACCCCAGCTCCAACACCCTCCTCGGCTCTTCGGAGTTGCAATTCCTCTCCGCAGCTTTAGCGTAGGAGTGAAGCAAGTACGACGAGAGCACCTGAGAAGAAAGCCAGAGCGAGGAGCCCGTACTGTTGGTGTCGTTGCGCTGGACCAGTCGGAATGTTGTTTCGATGGCTGGGAAGCGGTAGCTGAGTTCGGCCAGGTGCTTGGTTTGGTGTGCAGGGAGATTGACAGCCTGTTCGTAGGTCAGGGCGTCGTCTTCGTCTCTGTTGGAGCCTGCATCGCTATCGGATGAGCGAGAGTCTCCAGCTGGAAGAGCCGCGACGTCCTGCCGCGAAGAGTGACCTCTTTTCCCAGACTTCTTAGCCATATCGAGGCCTTTGAAAGGCACCGCTCGCCCGGGCTTTCGAAATCGTTCACGGTTGTTCTATCTGTGTGTACATGCTTAGACGGATGCTGCTTGAACTTGAATCCATGAAAGTGAACTTGAACCCTCTACCGTGATACGAGGTGTAGACCAGTACCTGTCATTGCTGTTACCTATGAAGCAACGTGAGGGGGCAGGACATCGTTGTTGCCATCCTAGCAAAAGAAAACAATCAAGAAGGGAGGATGAGCTGCAGCTTGAGTGGTGTTGAAATAGATGTGGAGCAGAGCAGGTCACGTGTCAGGCGAGCGTGTTGGTCAAATTTGGGCGTAAACTCTCGTCAGATGGCTTCATCGGGCATCTTTGCACGGCGCGAAACGCGTCTTTTTGGGAGAGAGAGCAACACTCTGCGACTCTGCGACTCTGCGACTCTGCAGCCCAAAATGCGCAAATTTGGATTCAACTGAGCCCAATTCGAGATCTGGAGAACAACACTCGCCTGCAACCCACATTTGGTCTTCATCGACCTTCACTTTTGCTCACCATCACACACACTCTCCACCAATTTTTTCAGAACAGATCAAATCCACCGAAGCATTGCGTGCACTTGACAGCGCGTTCACGCGACCTTGCTCAACATGGCGTCCACCGCCAATCCAGCATATCCCATGTCATCGGCCAGAGTGCCACCTGATGCAGTCAAAGGCAACCGCGATGGCAACTACTCTTCCTTCCCCGTCGTCAAGATCGATGAACTTCTCGGTGTTCTCTCCGAGATGGGACTCTCAATCTCACCTGAAGATTTGCAGAAACCGCAGGGTCACGTCGCACATCGAGTCTTTGTAGCTTTCCTCGAATGTCTGTCTGGAACAACAACAGAGATGATGGATGGACGACGACATGAAGCGCTCAACACTGTCGAGTATAGAGAGCTGTACGAAGATGGATTGCAAATGCTCATGTTCTTCCGCGAGGTCAAGGACATGATGAATGCCGCTACGCTCTACGATTTCACATTGCAGGATTTGACACGGCCCAACCCGAAACGCTTTCGACGTCAAATGTCGGCCTTGGTCAACTTCTACCGTTTCCGTTCGGATCGCATCGTCGAATTCGAAGAACTCGTCACTGGCTCGGAAGATCTCGAAAACAAACGGAACGAGATCGAAGACGATATCGACCGTCAACGAAGCGAGTTGGCTCGATTCAAAGCGGAACGAGAACTGGACGAACCTAAAGTCAAAGAATTGCAGCGAGTCAACGCACAGATCACCGACGATCTCTTGGCAGCACGAAACCAGCAGAAGGAGACCATCGAAGAGTTGGAGGATCTCAAGAAGCGGAAAGATGGTTTGGCGATCAAACATGCTGAGCTTGCACAGGAGAAGTTCCAGATCTACGAGAAGATCACCTACCTCGAGGCACGCGTTGTTTCGAGTCCCAGCAAGATGAAGAACAGCGTTCGTGAACTGGGCGAGCAACTGGACAAAGATACCATCTCGTTGCAAGAGACACTGAAGAAGGTGGAGGAGTTCAAACGCAACCTCGAAACGCTCGATACGCTTAGCAACGACCTGGAAGCGTGCATGAACGCCATGCACGAAGTCAACCTCGAAATTGTCAAGGGCAAAGAGGAGGTTCAGAACCAAACCGACCTACAAGCGCTCAGTCAAGGTATTAACAACCAACTGGCTTCGTTGAAACACTCGCTCGAGATGACAGAGTACGAAATGAAGAGGCTGGAAGACAAGCAGAACAGGAACAGGAAAACGTTGATGGATATCACCGAGAAACATACCAAGAAGATGGAGAACCTGCAAATCGAGTTCGAGACGGCCAAACAGGAGAGGAGTCGGAAAAACCACATTGCGGAGGTGAAGAATGTGGAGAGCGAGAAGATTGAAGCCAAGATGGCCGAGTTGGAGGAAGCGTATGAAGGGTATCAGAAGAAGATGATTAGGCAGAAGGATGCTATTGAGACCGCTGTTCGTGAGTATTCCTGCGCCGCCCGATTTGACTCATTTGAGTAGAAGAGGACTACTTTACTGACTTTCGAAACCTCTCCATCTTTGACATCTTTGTCCGTGATGCAAAAACAGGCCTCTACATCAGCACGCTTACCAACTCGCTTCAGCTTGAACGATTCCAGGCATGATCGCCTCCTCTCTGCTTTGTTCCCGCTATCGGACCCGTATACCTTGTTTCCCGCATTCGCTCCCTTGTGTACCGCTTTTCTGTATTCTCCTCGCTCAAAGCCACTCCTTTCGTCGATTGTACGCCGTCTTAAGTGGCGACTCGTTTTGTACTTGTAATGCCAATCTGTTCTCACTCTTCACACACGTGCGACCGCACTAAGGTTGCTCTTATATGCTCCCATGACATTGCTAGAAGGTCATTTACAGATGAAAGCACTTAGGCCAACCTTAACGACCTTACGTTCTTCACCTCTTGCATGCTCAACCGCCAGCTTATACCGGAGCTGACCGCATTTTGGTACAGCTCTCCTTCGACTTCCTCTCCCCCATCTAGGTTGAGAACGTAACTGATCTGTTGTAGTCTCGTGAATTTCTCCCTGATCGCGCCTACTGTGGTTGTAGTCTGACTGCTTAGGTAGGCGATTATTGCTCTTAGGTCCTTATCGAACTTCAGTGCTCCTAACTCGGTGAACCTCATCCCCAAAATCATATTTTCCCAGGGTTTGAGAAGCGAATCGAGGACCATGGCGAGGTAAAGTCCGCTGTTAGCTTCGGTGAAAAATTGACGAAACGGCAAGAAGAGGTGTTCGAAACTCTTGGTGAACCGACGTCGTACAATATCGTTCGATTCGGCAAGGGAGTAGGATTCGTCATCGAGGACGTAAGTCGTGTCTCGGTAGGTTTCGAGTAGTAACCCGCGCAAACGGGGCGCTGTGAGCTGGGTGAATAGATGCTCAATTTCAGTTCGTAGCGAAGAGCGGAATCGATTGACCAACTGCGATAAGCTGTGCACCGCTGCAACGGCTTCATCCATTTCACTTTGCTCGAACAGTCGGGCAAGCGCTTGTTCGTTACCAACCTCAGCGAGAACGCGCGTCATGTAAGTGGCGCTAACATCGAGAACGTTTAGGTAGGTAATAAAGGTGGTACGCATCTCTCGAGAGGCAGCGTCTTTACGTGGTCCATCGACGGTCATGCTCGAAGAGATGCTTCGCCATAGGGTTTCCATCTTGCGTACGATGACTTCGATATATTCCTCTTCGAGGGCGGTTTTGACGATCCTCACCATCTCGTTGAGTGTCGTAAGCGAAGATGTTGAGAGGATGCGGGCGAGGACGGTACGGATGACGTAGAATGCATCGTCGAGGATCGAGGATGTGTATGGTCGCGAAGTGGTATCGGGTTGATCGATGCGGAAGGCTTTTTCAAGGCTGTTACGAAGATACCACTTCTCCATGGGGATGTAGGTGTTGGACATGGCTTCGAGGATTTCTTGTCCCAATTTGGATGTCGAGGCGAGATCGATGGACTCTAGCGGCAGGTCATCGGCGTCACCATCAAGAACGTCAGCGTTGAGAGAGGAAAATGCAGCGTTTGCTGAGGAAGAAGCGATGGAGCTACGTCTACGATCGGCAGATGTGCGACGAAAGTCCTTCAGTGGTTCGTCGGCCTGTGCGGCTCTTTCGTCTTCTAAAGTCTTTGCACGATTGCCCTTGACCGTATCCGCGTTGTCGTCTTCGATAGTAAGCCGACTTTGAAGAAAACGTCGATACAACCCCCATCGAGAAGACATGGCAGCTAACTCTGTCAAGATGCGATCCACTTCACGACCATCTGGACCTGAAGGCTCGTCGAACGAGCTATTGGCCGTAGATCCTGCTGCAGGACTTGCCGTTCGACCAGGCACTCCGAACGAAGCTTTGAAAGTGGATTGTTGCGTCTTGTTCGCGACCACGGCTCCCGTGAATCGGTATGATTGCACCTCGTCTAGTCTCCTTCGAACGTTACGATCTTCCCGCCACGCATCCATGATACGGTGTCCTAGCCGATCGCATTCCTCTTGGAGCCCTGGCATGACGCCATGTCCGAAATGACCAACGCCATAATGTCGATCCACCACGGGCTGATGCATATCGATCAGCATCGCCAAATGTTCGAATAACGATGTCAGGAGTAGCGCAAAATGGGTCGGATGCTGCGCTTTTCCAGATCCTAAGGAGTCAGAGATAGCACGTCCCTTCTCTCGAACCATTGACCTGGCAAATGAGCTGTATACATCCAATCCTTCCTTCTTCCACCCGACCTGAGGGAAGAGCTTGAAGAATCGTGAAGCTTCTTTCTCGTCCTTGCTCTGGGTTGACTTGATGAAAGCGTCGGTGAAAGCCGTCAACATGATTTTGCGTAAATCGAGCAAGGTTGTTTCTGGCAGCTCGGGCAAGTCTGTGGAAGGTACGACGGCAGCAGCGAACTTGGAGGAGCGAATAGCAGGGTCGATGGCGAGCGCTCGACGGCAATGCATTGTGGCCATATCCCAGTCGCGATGTTCGACAGCTGTAGCGAGAAGCGAGAGGGAGGATTTGAGCTCGGCTACGCGGACAGCCCATTCTGTTGCCAGAGCGATACGTTTGCGCTCTTCATCGAGTAAGCGAACGCGTTCAGAGATGCGTTTGGCGACGGAGGCGGAGCTTTGAAGGCGTCGGTCGAGGACATCGGCTTCTTCCTGGATGAGCTGCACTTGGGGTGCTAATGAGGAGATAGACTGACGAGCATCGGCAACAACAGGCTCGGACTCTTCGAAGAGTGACACAAGCTCATCTTCGAGCGAAGCCGAGTAGGTGGATAGGTCAGAGAGCGCCTGAACAACCGAGGCACGGCTGGTGAGTTTCGAGATGTCGACAAGCTGAGGAGGTTGCTTGGATGAGCCGTCTTGGCCGTGCGTAGTCGGGGACTGTACTAGTCCAGAAGAGTGACCGGAAGGCCCTGGTATTGTCATGGCGATGCAGAAGCAAGCCAGACGCTATGATGATGTTATGCGAACGGAAGTGTTGCTTGTCGAGGAGGAAGAAAGGGTGCAGCGTGTCAAAGTGTGAACCCGTGTGTGTGTGTTGGTCCGAGCTCTGTTTCTTCTGGCTGTCAGGGTTTGTGTGCCACGCTCTCTCACTCTTTGGCTCGCTTGCTTGCTTGACTGCTTCTTCTGGCACAGTGGAGGAGAAGTCACCAAAATATTTACGCGCCAAATTCGCATTTCACAATTCACAACTGTGCGCTCTCTGAGCAAGAAGATTCAAGATGTGCGACATCTTCTCATCATCTCGTCTCCATCACCATCACCAACACACTGGCCGCGAACCCTTCCATCCATCCGTCTCATTGCTTGACTCTGCCAGAGAAGCAAAGACATCGCAATCATGGCGCAGATCTCCACCACATCCGAACACACCATCCAGACACTGGAACGTATCGGTGCACACTCGCACGTCAAAGGTCTTGGTCTCGATGATCAGCTCGAACCCCGCCCTTCATCTCAGGGCATGGTAGGCCAGCGCGCTGCACGAAAAGCCGCTGGTCTTATCGTCAAGATGGTCCAGGATGGTCGCATCGCAGGTCGTGCTATCCTCATGGCTGGTCCTCCTAGCACAGGAAAAACAGCCATCGCGATGGGTATGGCACAGACCCTTGGCTCCGACGTTCCTTTCACTATGCTTTCCGCATCCGAAGTGTTCTCGCTCGAGATGAGCAAGACAGAGGCGCTCATGCAGGCTTTCCGACGTTCGATTGGCGTTCGCATCCGAGAGGAAGCTGAAGTGGTCGAAGGTGAAGTAGTCGAGATTCAGATCGACCGATCCTTGACTGGCGCTACCAAGACAGGAAAACTCACCATCAAGACCACAGATATGGAGACCATCTACGAGCTTGGTAACAAGATGATCGACTCGTTGCAGAAGGAGAAGATCACTGCTGGTGACGTTATTGCAATCGACAAGGCAAGTGGTCGCATCACCAAGCTCGGTCGTTCCTTTACCCGTGCACGCGACTACGACGCCATGGGCAGCGATACCAAGTACGTACAGTGTCCTGAAGGAGAGCTGCAGCGCAGGAAGGACGTCGTTCACACCGTATCGCTTCACGAAATTGATGTCATCAACTCGCGTACACAAGGTTTCCTTGCATTGTTCTCGGGTGACACGGGTGAGATCAAGCCCGAGTTGCGTGATCAGATCAACACCAAGGTGGGCGAATGGAGGGAAGAAGGCAAGGCCGAGATCGTGCCTGGTGTGCTGTTCATTGACGAAGTACACATGCTCGACATTGAATGCTTCTCGTTCCTCAACCGTGCGCTCGAGTCGGATCTTGCGCCATTGGTCATCATGGCTTCCAACCGAGGCATCTGCCGAATCAGGGGTACACGCTTCCGCTCGCCCCACGGTATCCCCATCGACCTTCTCGACCGTGTCCTCATCATCAGCACCAAGCCATACGAGCTTGAAGACCTCAAGCAGATCCTCACCATCCGTGCCGCCGAAGAGGAAGTTTCACTCAAGCCAGAAGCTCTCGAAGTTCTTACACGCATGGCATCGGAGACATCGTTGCGATACGCGATCAACCTCATCACCACAGCCAACCTGGCAGCTAAGCGAAGAAAGGCAGACGCAGTCGAAGTGGCAGATGTGCGAAGAGTCTACAACCTCTTTGTGGATGAAAAGAGAAGTGTTCAGTATCTTAAGGAGCATGCGGAGCAGTTCATGAGCGAGTCGGACGAGTATGGTGACATTGATGGCCTGGCATCGGGCGCTCCTATCATTGGAAGACAGACTGCTGCCGCTGTCCAGGCTTGATGTCGAGGTCGAGTTGACGATCTTGTTTCATTTCAAAAACACGCCGCTCGACTTCAAAGCCAGCGGTTGCCATGTATTTTTACCCTTTCAGAATCATATCCTTTTACTCACTTACGACGCTCGTGCTCGACCGTGATGGCCACGGCTGCGTGACGTGGAGCTCAATGGATGCCTACCACGAAAGACACCGAGACTGAGTGTTGAGACTGTTGAACACCATCGTCCTTCGATGTGGGTCATCGTCGTTATTCCATCAAGCAACTGGAATAGGGCTCGAAGGTGATCGAAAAAAGCGTTCCAAATTCAACAAGCGAATCAGGCACCGCGCATTTTGAGCCTAACAGAGCTCAATTGAAAAATTAGGATTTTCAGCTCTGCCGCTATTTGCTGCTGCTGCTGCTGCTGCTGCTGCTCCGAGCAAGCCCTTATCGTGACATCCGGCTTTGTGCGAGAGACAGAGAGAGTCAACTCAGAGAGTCAACTCAGAGCCAACTGTGCGACTGCGCTTTGCGCTTTCTTTTGCTTTTTGACTTTTGGACCTTTCGGCTGCGCATGAGTCAAGTGATGTCAATCTCTCTCACACTTCATTCTCTTTCACCCCATCGTCATCTTCACCACGACCGACTGCATTCACAACAGCGACATTACGTTCAGCTGCTAGCAGCGCAACGCACACACATATCGGCTCACTCATCACAGTCTTGAACGCCAGATCCGTCATTGGCGCCGTAAAGACGTGTTCATGATGCGTGGCCGTTCTATTCATGCTCGTGCCTTGCTCAGGCAAGCGGGCACACAGAGTCGCAACGCACCAGCAATAGCTACACCCACTTCGACATCAACTCGAGGCTTCATCTCGAGCTGTGGACCCCGCTCAGCCCGACCATCGTCACGTCGAGTCTCTTCGTCGGTTCTTTCTTCGTCCAAGTCGAACAGTTCCTCTACACCTGCCAACGGTGGCAGCTCGTCTTCTTCCAACAACAGCAACTCGGCCGCCTCTTCATCATCCTCTGCATCCAGCACATCCGCGACGGAGAAGCACATTGGTGCTGCATCGGCTTCGCCTCTTGTCAAGGTTAAGGGTACTGCTTCGCGTCTTGCCAAGGCTGGTACATCGCCTGCCAACCCGCCTCCTTCATCGCTTGCTAGCGTAGCATGGGAGAACTTCTTCTCGAATGAGCGTCCCTTGCTGCAGCACGAGATGCTGCCTCCACGACCTAAGCGTGCAGGCGGCTTCGGTTCATCTACCTCTGCTTCCGGTGGCTCGTTGACGGCCATCTTCACCTCGGAAGGAACTCTGGCAACTTTTGGCAACTTTGCTGGCGAGTCACAACAGCAGTGGAGGCGAAGGATGCGCACGATCGCACCTGAGCGATTCAGCGAGCTTATCGATGGACTTTCCGGTGTAGAAGAGCAGACTGCTGCAGTCACCACTGCGGAAGAAGGCGCAACACGATGGCTCGTTTCGAGTTTCCAGCCCGAATCCGATCGTGTTGCTGTCGAATCTGCCAAGCTTGAAGAAGAGGAGCGTGTTCGCGAGGAAGAGGAGGAAGCAGTACAGAACGCACTCGAGCGAGGGGAAGACCCTGAAGCCGCACGCAAATTGGGTGCTGAAGCAGACTTGATCATTCTCGGTGAACCTCATGGACCTTCTGCCAAGTGGTCGCGTGGTGTTGCGACCTACCTTGCTGAGAAGGGCCGCGCATACGAAGCTCCCCCTGCACCCGTCGCCGCTGCTGACGCTGACGCTGCTACTGCCGAGTCGCTCGAGCAATTCGAGGCACCTCACGTCGCCAACAGCGTCTTTTTCACCGACGACGACCCCAACCTCATGCTTTCCCATGCACTCGTTCAAACTACCCTCCCGCTCGCACTCAAGTGGGACAAGCTCGTTGCTCAAATGGACGCTGTTGCACTCAATGACCCCAACCAAAGCAACAAGGTTGTCGACACTTCGATTCTCGACGCGCAACTTTTGGGTAACAAGAGGGCACAGAAGACGGTCAAAGTGAGCCCACTGTTGGAAGCACACAATGTGATGATGGACAGCGTTCGGAGGAAGAGGAGAAAGAAGATCAGAAAGCACAAGTACAAGAAGTTGCGCAAGGCGCAGCGTGCTGAGCGACAGAGGATGAAGAAGTAGTAGCGATCCTTTTCGCCAACGATATACGCCCGATGTGGTTTGCGATCTTCCTATGTGTACTTCATACTTTTCTCGATGGTTCTTGGTATAGAAACAATTTATTTGTCTTCGGTGTATGTTGTATGTGTTGTGTCGATGATGGGGTGAGATAGCTGAGATGAAGTTAGAAGCTGTAAGCGGACAAAGCAGCTGCAATGGAGGAGATATGTGCATCGGAAGATCTCTTCGAGTTAAGTGTCGATAGCAACGAGATCGGCGGATAGATTGACGGCATAGCCCTCGCTATTCTAGACAGTAAGCGGAAAAGGGTCCAAGGCTGAGAAAGTGAAGGGCTGACGCACCGGAGCTTGAGATCCGACCAAAAAGTTGGCCAAATCAGAAAGACGTCAGACTCTCTTGGAAGCAAAATTGGAAACCTCACTAGCGTCGTTTGGGTTCGTCGACGCAAGCACATGTCTTAGCGTACCTTCTGCGTCCGTAGGTGACCGTAAGATGGCAACTTGACCAGAGATGAGACGTTGTTTCGATGTTCATTCTGTCGGGCTGAAGAGTCTGAGCATAACAGGTAGGAGGGTTAACAAGCCTGTCAGATCCCACGGTAGCGAGAGGAATTTTGTGCTGCAGAATCCGATCCCCCGATCTCTCGTATCTCTCTTGTAGTGTCTACCCCATCGACGCGCTAGTGACCCCTTTGAACCGGCGGCTTTGTTGCATCGATCCACCCCTCTCCCTCCCCCTTCCCTCCTCCAATGAAGATCTGGGTCTCCATCTCTCATCGCCGTATTCATCTCTACCTTCACAATGGATGCGAGCGGCGAAATCTGTCAATACAAGGACGACGGCGAAACGTGTCAATACAAGGACGAGCCCGCACTCTCGGACGTCGTGGTTTCCCAACAACAGGCTGCGTTCCACGAGGCTTTTAAGGAATACAACGATCGTTGCTTCTTCAACGTTTTACCTCACACTGGTAGTTCGGTTCGGCTGGTGTTTTACGATGGAATTAGCAACCAAAAGGTGTATGATCGGGCGTTTGAGGTGACATACATTCCAGAGGGGTTGGTTGACGAGTCCGGGTTGGAGCCTTTAATGGCAAAGGATCGACCCGATAACGAGGGCTAAGAGCCATTGTTGTGGTTGACAGCAAGTTCAAGGTTCGAGAGGCGTCGTTGCTACCAAACGTGGCCGGAACATCAGACGGTCGGCAGCCATTTCCGGGGTGACGCTGGCCACCGACACTTCAGCTCGATGCAACACACAAGCCGTATACACCAGCATGCGGTGTTGATCTGTCAATGTCAATGACTAGTGTCAGTGCCATTGACGTATCTCGGTTAACTAAATCGAGCTTTCTTCTTGACGTTTTGCGAATTGACTCAAACCAGAAATCGACCGATCTGAATCTGACTACGATTCCCGATCTGCTTCAGCCAGGATTTGCACAGCTTATCACCCTTCGCATCGGAAATTATGTACGTAGGGTTCCACGGGCAAAGGCAGCGTAGTGCCGGAGTTGTGCTAATGTTAGGTGGGCTGCAACACTCGACCCCCATTTTTGGCTGCTGGCGATCATTAAGACTGACGCAAAAGCGAGCCAAACATTCTCTTCTGTCGAGTGAGATGAGCCTTGGCACAAGTTTTCGGCGTGTCTTCCGACGTCGACCGGGTACCGGCTTTGCGTCAATTGAAGCTTTCCGCAAACTGCGTTTGTAGGCTGACCCACTTGCTTGCGGTATGTCTTGAAGCCACAGCCACCGGCTCTCGCCACGCACACTCATACTCACACAGCCTTACAGTTTCAATCGCTCCGACATTGCTCTTTAGACAACACCCTTTGACCAGCACTCGCTTGCTTGCTTGTTTGGAACTTGAACGGCCCGAAGCTGAAAGGTGCCGAGACTACGTCGAACGGATGCACAGCGTCGTATGAAAAGCTAACATGACATTTCAGAATGGTCCGGGATGCTGTATTATGCGTCGACCTCGCAAGGCTGGCTGTCTCCCACTCGGTGCAGACGCTGCTGCTGTGAAGGATGCAAGCGAGGGTCAGTGAGCTAGGAAAGAAAGGCTTGTGCATACGTCTCATGCACCAAGTCAATCCGAGAAAGGACACAGCACAAGAGAGGGGAAGAAAGAGTGCAGGAATATTTAGAAATTGGGAGTGATTTTCGAAGATTTCGGCTTGTGTGTCTGTCTCTTTGCTGTGCATTCCAGACGTGAATCGACGAGCACTTGAGCTGTCTCGTTTCAGTTCGGAATCCAAATTATTGTCCATGTTCCTCTGACAATTTCACGACGCTCGGCGAGTGCGCTGCGTCGGGCTCGCCTGGCTCGTCTGCCTCTCCGAACGTGCCATTTTGTGTTTGGCTGGTGGGTCAGCAGCAGCCACACACCACACACTACGCACAAAAGGCGTGAGCAAAGGTCTCGCGTGTACAACGGCCAATACGTCAACTTGACTCTCACTCTCACTTCTGGCTCAGCAAGCCAGCCAGCCCGGTCATCGTTGGTCTTCGTAGCTGTTGCCGCACAACATCCTCCACTCTTCCCGACCTCCCACCTATCCATCCGCCATCCCTCACCTTCCTTTTTCCTCTTTTTGCTTCTTTCGATTTGGCCTCTGCCACCATCATCACCTACTTCACCTTTCTTACGACCACACCTACGTCCGACAAGTCGAGGAAGCCTCGGATCGGTCGATAAACAAGGAAGACTCGCTTCTATTCCGATTGCCATCTCACACATCCCAGCTTTCTAGGTCGTAAACAAGCACGGATCATTCGTCAAGATGGCTCGTGATCGTCTCGCCGCCATGAGGGTAAGTACACATTTCATCGCACACAGGTCACCAACTCGGCGCCATATTGAAATCGCATGATGTACTGACTTCCTTATCTAATTTTGTTGCATGCTATCAACAACCGACAGGCACAGCAGGCCGGTGGCTACGGAGGATACGGAGGAGGAAACAACGGCTACGGTGATCACTCGTATCCGACACAACAACAGGGTGTTCCACAGGGTGGCTACGCTGCACCACCACAACCTCAGGCATATGGTCAGCAACAGCAAGGAGGAGCATACGCATACGATCAAGGAGGATACAACGGTCAACCTCAAGCTGCATACGCTCAGCAACAAACTGGTTATGGTCAGATGCCTCAAGCCCAGCCCACCGGCTACGCTGCAGCTGGGGGTGCTGCTGCTGCTCCCCCCGCTGACGCTTTCGAGATGCACAGCGTCACATCCGAAAAGCCTGCCGGAGACATGAACTCGTTCTTCAGCGACATTTCTGAAATCCAGGACACCATCCGTCTCATCGATGAGAACGTCAACAAGATTTCGGATCTTCACTCTCGTTCGCTCAACAACATGGATGAGGCTTCCGCTCAGTACGCCGAACAGCAACTTGCTTCGATCCAGCAAGAGACTTCCTCGCTTACCAACGGTGTTAAGAACCGCATCAAACTGTTGGAGACCCAAACCAAGCGCGTTCCCGCCGGAGGTGATAAGAATGTCCGCAACACTCAGATTGGTGCTGTGAAGAACCGTTTCAAGGAGACTATCCAA
Organism: Pseudozyma tsukubaensis; assembly: GCA_001736125.1. Classification (NCBI taxonomy): domain Eukaryota; kingdom Fungi; phylum Basidiomycota; class Ustilaginomycetes; order Ustilaginales; family Ustilaginaceae; genus Pseudozyma; species Pseudozyma tsukubaensis. The sequence goes on along the minus strand of MAIP01000025.1, from coordinate 153,816 downwards.
CGCTACCAGCAAGTCGAGCAGTCGTATCGCCAAAAGTACCGCGCAAGGGCCGAGCGTCAGTTCCGCATCGTCAAGCCCGATGCTACTCAACAAGAGATCAAGGCTGCTCTTGATGACGATCAAAACGGTCAGATCTTCTCCCAGGCTCTTCTGAACAGCAACCGTCACGGTGAAGCAAGAGGTGCTTTGCGTGAGGTGCAGGAACGTCACGAAGACATCAAACGGATCGAGCGTACCATTACCGAACTTGCACAGCTCTTCAATGAGATGAGCATTCTCGTCGACGAGCAGGACGACGCTTTGAATGTTATTCAGGAACAGGGAGCACAGGTCGAGACAGACATGTCGGCCGGTTTGGGACACACCAACAAGGCCGTAGTCTCGGCCAAGAAGGCAAGGAAGAAGCGTTGGATCTGCTTTTGGCTCATTGTTCTTCTTATCATCGTCATCGCTGCAGTCGTCGTCGGTGTGGTTTGCGGCAAAGGCGACTGCTCGAGTAATAATAATAACAACAAAAGGAGCTTGATGGCCAGAAGCATCAACGACATGTACGGAGATTGGGTGATGCCCCACAAGCGATCGACGGCGTACCTTTTGCCGGATTTGGGCATGTAAGAAGGAGTTTCTTCATGTTGCTGTCGATCCGTTTGCTCCGCCTCCGCCTCTTCAGAACACACCTGCTGCTGCTGCTGCTGCTGCTGCTGCCGCTGCTTTAGCTGTCAGTTTGGCACCATACCATCACACACGCTCATTTGTTCTCCCTTGATTCCCCCGCTCTTTCCTTTTGCCGGTCGCTGTCTTTTCGATTCTGTGTGTAAATATCAAGTTTTGCTGTTTTGCTTTCGGCGTTGTGTGTGGATTGTGCTACGTCGAAGAGGAGGAGGGATTGCATTAAGTGAGGGACTTTTGTGACCTGTTTTTTCGGGCTTTCTTTTTCGACTTTTTGACAGGTTGGGGAGAAAATGGGTGAAGCTCGCACGGACGACGTTTACAGAATAGACCCTGACGTTGTGGCACTTCTTCTTCTTGCTTTCTCTGTCCTGCACTCTTACGCTGCTCACCTCTGCACCACAGGACCGAAGGTCGAGCGTCAACCGCGATGTCGTCCGATACACTAGCGATATCGATTACGAACCTAACGCCAACCCAGATCGATGCTTACTTGGACGCCTACCCGTCCACCATAGCCGCCAAGTCTTCGTTGGCCTCTTCGGCGAGCAAAGCCAAAGAAAGCCTAGTCGAGTTGGATGATTGGTATCAATCTCTCCCGCTTCTCTCCTCTAGCTCCAGTGAAGGGTTGAAAACGAAACAAGACCTTGTTCGACTCATGCACTGGAAGCTAGCACGTGAGAAACACAGACCGACACTTTTATCCCTCATCTCGTCCAACGCCGCCTCTTTTGTCTCGGATGTACTCTCACGTGCGTCCGCTCACCTTTTAACGCTGTTACCATCTTTGTCGCTCCAAAATTCAGCGAAGGAAGAGCTGTCAAGTGCGGTAATGGCAACAATGAAAATCCTATGCGATTTAAAAGGGGTCGGCCCAGCAACTTCAAGCGCCATCGTCGCGTCTTGGGTCGAATGGGGCGTTTTTCAGTCGGATGAACTGGTACAGGCGTTAAGAGGGAGAGGATGTAAGGTGGTGTACAGTGATGGGTTCTATAAGAAGTTCTATGTTGAAGCTATTGAGACACTGAAGGGTTTGGAAGGAAAGAAAGAGGGGAAAGCGGTGGGGAGCGGCAGGGTGTTGGAGAGGCTGGCTTGGGGTTTGTTTTATGCTCCGGATGCAGCCAAGGTGACCGCAGAGCTGCCCATGGAGAAGAAGGAGGACGCTCACGTGCCGAAGGTGGAGGAAAGTGAACCGAAAGAGGAGAGGAAGGATCTAGGACAGGCAGAGGCAAAGGCAAAGGCAAAGCGCAAATCTGAGGTGGTCAAAGAGGAGAATGAGGCCATTTCGGGAGCTGGCGAGGGGAGGCGGACGTCAAAAAGGCTTCGAACAAGAACTTGATGATCTTGAACATGCGTGCATTCGATAGGCCCACCGAGCGTACATTCGATAGGCCCCCACCAAATGTCCATGCAACACACAGAGGCCATTGGGTGGTGCGCTGCGCACTTCATTTGCGCAAGCAAACAGACCGCTTGTTTTGAGCGACGGACCTTTCTCGAAAGCCAATATGCCTTTCTTCTCGCTCGTCATCTGTCATCCAGCTGCCTATCACACTGCAGACGACGTTCTTGCTACAGAGCAGGCAATGGTTTCTCCCAAAGCAACATTGCCACCCCGGCCTCGGGTCGATACCCTGACCGACGACCAAATTGGGTACTATCTCAGGTCCTATCGTCACGCCGTACTCTCTCAGAACCCTGTACAAACGATTCGTTTTGACAGGTACAACACCAAAGGCATCACTCACAAGGGCCTTGACAACATCTATCAAAATCGTCCCTTTGTTACCAGTTCAAAGTCTCTCCGCGGTTGGAGGCATCGCCATCTATACGAAATCGTAGCGTGGACTGTCCTCCGTCGCCAAACACCTCCTAATCCACTCAAGCACGGATACCGAAACATTTGTCGAAACTCGAGCCCACTTTGCCGGCAACTTTTCAGACAGGCAGCGAAGTTTCTTAAAGACCACTTCAACGTCCTCAATGCCAGATCGCCTAACCTTGAAGAAGTTGGAAAGGTCATTGTGGAGTGTATGAAACTCCTCACTCCAGCATTGAAGGCTTTGACGGTGAGCCAAGCTTCCGCGATTGTCGCCAGTTGGACTCCCTGGGGTGTATATATGTCGGAGGAGACGTGCCTCAATTTCATCGGTGCAAATAAGCCTGTGAATGGCGGTGGTTGGGAAGGCTACAAAGAGTTTTACAGAAAGGCGGTGGAGGTATTGAGAGGGTTGAGGGAGAGAAAGGTCGTCAGCAGTGGGAAGGAGTTGGAGAGGTTGGTTTGGTGTTTTTATCGAAAGCCGTTTCCGCCCCCTGCCGGTGCTCGAGAGGGAGATGGCGTTGGTGAAGGGGAAGGTAGTGTTGAGAGGAGCAAAGAAAGCGGAGGAGGGGGCAGAGCTGACTTTCGTTAAGGGTGACAAGTACGTGTAGAGGCTACCAAGTCTTGAAGCGGAGAGATGGCCGATGTTGCTTCACTCATACCAGAAATGTACACACAGCAATGCGAGATGAAGATCTGCATGAAGCTCCACGTTAGGGCGTGTCAATCCATTGCGAAGAGGTTCGAGCTTCTTCAGCCCAAGTATCACGCATCGTAGAGGACCAAGGATAAGCAATGCAGTGCTCAGACCTCTACACACACGCACGACGTGCGACTTCATCTCGGCACTTGAAAGTCTTTCTCTTTTGATGCAACCGGTTGTTCACATCGTGGGTGGGATCGACATCTGTATTGACACCCACCGCTTTCTTTATCAGAAGCTGCCACGTATGCTCTCCTCCCTCCCTCATTCGTTCTTGCTACAAAGATGACAAGCTGGTCGCCACCCATTGTCCGAGTAGAAGCGCTCGCGTATGGCCAAGTCAAGCTGTATCTCGACTCCTATACGGATGTTATCGCGCAGAAGAGTCTCACCAGCGAAAGGCCCAAGTTCGACGTTTACCATCGGAGTGGCGTTCGATTGAGCGAGCTCGACCGAGTCTATTACGTCAACGCTGCGAATGGGGGCGGTGAGGAATGGAAGCATCGTCAACTGGCCGAGACCATAGCATGGTCGCTGTTACGCTTTCGAACGTTCGACCGACTCGCTCTGGCTGCCGCTCTCAAGAACTCGAATAAGGTTTGCAAAGCAACATTTGCTCGGGCTAGACAGTGTCTCCAACAGCAATGTAACGACATCAGTTTACACTCCAGTAGCAACGACGATAAGCTCAATATCGTCACAGGATGCATGCGTGTTCTCTGCAACGAGTTGAAAGGCATCGGTGTCAAACAAGCTTCGGCAATCGTAGCAGCGTGGACGCCTATCGGAGTATACATGTCGGAAGAGCTACTCGACCATCTACTGGGACACGAAGAACGCACGCAGGAGGAGGGAAAGGAGGATGAGTGGAAGACGTATAAAGATTTTTACATAAAAGCTGTGGAGACGATGCAGGTGATGCGTTTGTCGGCAACGGAGTTGGAGAGGATGGTTTGGTGTATGTATCACTTGTCGAGTTATTTTACGGTGTCGATGGGGACGGGGCAGCTTAGGCTTCGGGATGGTAGGCCACAGGACAGAGCGTCGTCTCGATCTAGGTCGAGAACGGTTTCGCCGGAGGAGAGGGATGGTGTAAGACAACAGGTGAGGCAGGAGGGAGCGGCTCAAGACCAAGAGCAAGAACAAGAGCAAATTCAGCAAGAGGTTGACGCAGAGGATGAGCAAGAGCAGGAGCAGCAAGAGGACAACGCAGAGCAAGAGCAGGAGCAGGCACATACGAGGCGAAGGGAAGAAGATGAACCAAAAGAACAAGAAGAGGGGGTAGAGCAAGCGCAAGAAGATCTCTCCATTCTAGAGGCGCTATATTCGGGGGTGGCGGCTCCTATACTACAGACAGGCTTGTCGCAATTCGAAGCGATTGTCATTGATGACGATGACGACGAAGTGCCTGCGTCGCAGGTGGCCGCCACCGTTCGTCAAGTTGAAGCCCAGGTGCGGCCAAGAAGGAGATTCGGAACGATCCAAGAGTGGCTAGGTTTGCCACCGAGTCAGATACAACAGCAAAGCAATACACGAAGGCGGACCCGACAGCGGACAAATCGATTCACTCAATGAAAAAAATTGGCCTTTTGGAACAGCATTGTTTCGGAACACAACACGCAGTAACTTTTTCTGCTCAACGATACCGACACTGCTCAAGAGTTACTTTCAACGAAGAAGAGGCAAGAGACGACAAGTGCGAGCGAAGCGCAGCCGTGAGACGCACAAGCCACCACAACGTGAAGGAAAGGGACGCGTGGTGGGGACGCTGAGTCGCTGAGTCCGTCACTCACTGTGAGGATGAAAAGCGAAGCTATATTGACAAAGCACTGCCCGCTTTCTCTCCTTTCTGTTCCACCATCAACAAGTGCTTCTCCACCCACGACGCAAGCGACAAGCTTCGACTCCGCACGATGTCCTCATTGCCCCCTCCAAGAAGCCGAGTGCATGATCTCACTGCCGACCAGATCAAATACTACCTCGACAGGTATCCCGAGGTCGTCAAGCGTAAAAGCGCCGACTGCGAGCCTTCTCGCAACTTTCCGGATTTGACGCTCGAGCGTCTCGATGATATTCACCAAACCTCGAACGCCCTGCGTCACTTGAAAGTTTCTGCTTCCAGCCTAATGAAGACAGAAGGTTGCTCGAAGTCGTCGCCTGGGCGATGCTCCGCACGACGGGAAGAATTCAGGAGCAGCGCTTGCTCGATATCTCCCAGATCAGCCGCAAAGAATGCCCCACATACTTGACAGACATGTTTGACTTCGATTCCGGGTGTTACAGAGACTTTTACGATCTCTCCAGAGGACCAATATCCAGCAAGGATGTTGCTTTGGACTGCATCTGGCTCGTAATTTTGGAGTTGCAGACAGTAGACTTCCAAGAAGCTTCGGCGATCGCTGCTGCTTGCTTCCCATTCGTAATTCATATGTCGGACGAGCTCTTGAACTGCCTCATGACACCAGAGGAGATTGCGAAGCTGCCTCAGATTCCAGGAGGATACAACCAGCTCTACCGCAGAGCGTGGAAAGTGATGAAAGAAAAAAACCTCAGTGCAAGAAGTCTGGACAAGGTGGTTTGGTGCATGTACCACTCGCCTGAACATCCGCCTCAAGCGAGTATCGAGCAACGCCTTCAGGACTTGGATCTCAACGTAGGAGCATCGAGCTCGAAGCCTTAGGAGGAGCGAGGAGCGCCAAGTAGAGTCACGAGCAGCAGCGGAACGAGAAGCAGTGGATAGAGCAGCAAGAGGTTGTAAGGGGCGGAAACGTCAAATGTTGGGGGACAAAAGCAGGAGCAGAAGGGACGAACGCAGAAGACTCGACAAATTCGAAGCCTGCCAAAGAAAATGGTGAAAAGCGCACAAGCTACAGATCAGCGCCTCCCCAAATCACTGAACTAGTTCGTTTACATCGCACACTACGTCTTCATATTACATGTGTCCGAGTCAAAAGTCGCAGACCGAGCACTTCAAGCAATCCATCAAATTTGATTTCCATCGTCCATGTCACCTTCATACAGTATCCTGCTTGACCGCTAAGGCTGTCCTCGAAGAGAAGGGCAGAAGACGAGAGGCGAGAAAGACTTTCGAGTTCACAAACGAAATTAGCTGCGCACACTTTCATCTCGGAAGTTCCTTTCCTGTCTACAGAGCATGCACACGCGCTTCATATGTGGTGACGTGGGCGAAGGGCAAGGTGTCAGACGGCTGAAAAATCAGTTTCAGAGTTTAGCGTTCTGCCACTTGCTTTTACTCCACCGCCATCACGCTCACCGTCCTCTTCAAGCTTGAGATGTCCACTCCGTTATACCTTCTGCGGGTAGATGCCCTCACCGCACAAGAGGCCTTTGCCTACCGCAAACGATACAACACCGAAATTCGTCAGAAGAAAGGTCTTCCCTCTCCCTTCCTGAACCGCCACTACAAAGTCAAATTTCGCCTTGCCAGCCTTGACGATGCTTACTATTCTCATCGCTTCTTACACTCGCGCGAACTGCCTGAGAGAATGCTTGCAAAGCCGAAAGCCAATGTCAGGCAAATCATGACGTGGGCTGCTCTTCGAGAAGGACTTAGTCGGTATGAGTTTCACTATCTGGCACCCGGTCCACCCATGCATTGCTGGTCTACAATGCAACAGGCGGTCAGCCACCTGATGGACAACAAAAGCTTGCTAGACTTCTCGAAAGATTCGACAGAGATACGAGAAGTTGTGGTGGGATGCATGGATATACTGTCCGACGAACTTTGGGGCATTGACGTCGCTCTGGCATCCGCGATTGTCGCTACGTGGACTCCGTTCGGGATCTATCAGTCGGAAGAGTTGGTGCAAAATGTGTTGGGGCTTGGGACGGAAAGCGACGGGACGTTGGACTTCTATCGTCACTTCTACGACGAAGCATTCAAGATGCTGAAAAAGCTGAAGGAAGCAAACATAATCAAGAGTGGGAGGGACATGGAGCAGGTGGCATGGATCATGTATCGCTCGCCATTGGACTTACCCCCGAGACCGACTTCGGCTCGAGTGAAAGGACCGAGACTAGGAGAATGCGAGAATGAGGCGGAGGAGGAACGAACGGTTCAGAGGACGGAAGAAACAGAGGTTAGGCAAGACGCAGCCCAATCGGATACGTTCTCGATCACCTTCAGGGTAACGGCTTCAAAGGACCAAGACAAACCGTCCGTGGTCGCAGTGGAAGAGCTATCGAGTCACGCTGATGAAGGCGAGGCTACTCGACCTTCGAAGCGACAGAGAACCGACACGAAGGAGGCTTTGGTGGAACCAGTCTGGGTGGAGATGTCCGGAAAAGATGACACAGATGATTGCAGGTGAAGCTCTGGCAAGATGGAGGTAGCGATTTTGAGTGCATCTTGAAGCAACTAGTCACTTTCAATAGCACACCTAATGATGATTTGATCCGGTTCCTACCCAAAGCGTGAAGTTAGCGAGTGACTAGAACCTTCAGCCTGTGCCGCAGTCAAATTTTGCTGCGCCGAAGCGACACGACACGACGCGATACCAATGAACCCTGCACGGTAGAGAGAGGACGGAGACTATGCGGCTCACTATACGCGAAAAGTTGCAGGACGCAAAGTGGGCGGCTGAAATGCGCTGCGCACAACTTCATCTCGGAAAGCTCTTTCTTCTGATCAGGCAATGCCCACGCCTTCATTTGAGGTGCATGAGTGAATGGTCGAACTTCTACGGTGGGCGGGGGACCAAGATGACTGACATGGCCTATATGAAGCTCTCGAATTTCTAGCTTCTATCCATCGCACCACATCCACTTCACTCTTCACGATCAGCTCTCGAGAAAGTGATCCAAGATGTTCACGTTTTGGACAAAGCGTCCTGTTCCTCGAGTAGAGTCTCTCACTGACGCTCAAGTGAAAGCCTACCTTGACTCTTATTCAAGCATCCTGGCCAACAGAAGAATCAATGTCATTCGATTTGGTACGTATGCTCATACCGGAGGCATCGAGCTTAATAAACTTGACGAGATCTATCAAGCCCATCAGCATCTCGCGAGCACAGACAAGCCGCGCGGTAATTGGAGACACCGTCAGCTATGCGAGATCGTTGCATGGTCTCAGCTCCGCAGCCGCAACGATGGCAAGTTCCTGGCCAACACAGGATTGAACAGCAACAAGAGCTGTCAGTTGGCATTCGTTCGCGCTTCGAAGCACCTTTTGGAACAATATCGCAAGAAATACATGAAGCTCAGGGGATCAGACATCGTCGAAGATTGCATGAGAATGCTCTGCAAGGATCTACACGGCATCGGAGTCAAGGAAGCTTCGGCGATCGTGGCTGCATGGTCACCACAGGGCGTCTACATGTCGGACGAACTGCTCGATTACATGGTCGGGCACGAAAGAAGGAAAGCAGCAAAGAACGAGTGGCAGCTGTATAACGATTTCTACGAAAAGGCGATGGAAGTGGTGAGAGAGACACAGCTCACACCAAGGACGTTGGAGAAGTTGGTCTGGTGTATGTATCACACCATTCGAAAGCCTGACACCCTATCGATCATGCCACCGTCTTCGTCTTCCTCGCCAACTCCTTGCAACCCAAGGGTCATCGAGGTGAGCTCCGACTCGGAGAATGATGACGCTGAGTCCGGCTCAGCGTCGAGCTCTTCTTCTGCGGAGGAAGAGGAAGAAGATGGGCAGGAAGAAGGCGACGGGCAAGAAGAGGAAGAAGAAGAACCGGGGAAAGACGCGGAGTTGCCGAGTTCTCGTATTGCGGCTGTTGAGGCGAATGACGCCGAAGGAGAGGAAGAAAGGGAGCAGGAGCTGATCGAAGAGGAGCAGCATGCAGAGGAGGGCAGAGAAGAAGAGGACAGTGAAGAAAGCGAGGACGAGGAGGAAGACAAGCGTGACGAAGAGAGAGCCGAAGACAACATGGAGGAGAATATTCAGGCCGAGAAGATCGATAAGGTGAGGACGAAGGAGGCGAAGAAGGAGGAGGCGAAGAAGGAGGGGAAGAAGAGGGAGAGAAAGAGAAAAACCCATCACTGTCCACCATCTTCGAACTCAATCTCCATCACAATCCCAATCACGCTCTCGCTCACCCTCTCGATGGACGATCTCAAGCAAGCAAAAGCCTCGAACTTCCAAGTGACGCCGAAGTTGGTCGTTTCATCGCCGTCTTCTCAGCAGGAAATACGGGCTTCTTCGTACAAAAGAAGATTTGGAGCCACTGTCGAGAGTTCCAGCGAGGGAGTGGAGACTGCAGAAATGGCCCAGGACATCGAAGACATGGAGGATAGTGCAGATCGCTGTTCAGCGCTGTCGGTTGTTTCAGATGATGATGCTACGGTCGTATGTGATTCTACATCGACCGGTCAACACGACGAAGAAGAAGAAGAACGTCGCGAAAGACCTGACAAGAGACAGCGAAGAACGACGAATCAAGTCTGGACGGAGAAACCGAAACAAGTCATGGCACAACGAGATCAGGCTAATGGTGGAAGACGACGCTCCGAAAGGCTTAGAAAAAGGGCTTCGTCCGTATTTTGAATCGCTTTCTTTCTCTTCATATGATTGTCTAGGCATGCTGTGCAATGAGAATCTGATTGAAACTTCGACTGGCTAATTTGTCGATTGATCAGGACAAGACTCGAGTCTTTGTCGCTCGACCTGCGCTACAGTCGAATGTTGCTGCGGCACGAACTCTACGCGCGCATTTCATCTTCCTTCCCTCAACGGAGGACACGACACGACGCGACACGAACGAACTCAGCCAAGGAACTTTGCGGAAGAGCAAATGAAACCGAAGAATCTTGAACGACAGGGAACTTCGACAGGCGTCCATGTGCGTTGAGCTTCATTCCGGGAAGAAGGTTTCCTGTATGCGATCTTCGAAGCAACTTCTACGGCGAGACTTGAACACATGCTGGCTAGAAATGCACCAAGAACCAGACTGGGGTTGCTATCTGCCGTTCTACGCTCCTTTTTGTCATCATCATCAAGATGAAGTCAACACCATCTTCGTTATCGTCACCCCCTTCGTCATCGTCACCACCATCTTCGTCATCGACACCGTCATCTTCGTCATCGTCACCATCTTTTTCATCATCGACTTCGGCACCTTCGTCAGCAATAACACCAGTGACCGCTCTGACCAGTGTCGAAATCGATGAGCTACTCACTAACTACCGAAACTGCATATCTGGCATCCACGAAACGCAAAGCGTCTCTCTCACCCAATTGGACCAAAAGTACCATTCGGGCTCTTTCATCTTCGACGTCAATCCCTATCAAAAGCCATCGCGGAAGCATCAATTCTTACTCGAAGTCGGAGCGTGGTCGCACCTGCGCCGCGATCGTCAGGTCGGGAAACGTTGGGCACAAATCACGAAGAACTCGAAGGAGACATGTGCCCAAGCGATCGATACAGCTCTCGAGCCGCTCTTCGACAACAGTGCCGAGCTCAACGGGCTGGTGTTGACACAGTTGGAACCACAGGAGTATTTGGAGATTATTGAAGGATGTCTGCAGGTTCTATGTGATGGGTTGAAGGGGTTTGGAGTGAGGGAGGCTTCGGCGATGGCGGCGGCGTGGACGCCGATGGGGGTGTATATGTCGGATGAGTTGGTGAGGTATGTATTGGGAGAGGAACAGGAAGGGAGGGACTGCGAGAGCTGGGAAACTTTCAGGAAGTTCTATGTCAAAGCAGTGACGGAGGTACTCGAGTTGCAGAAGAAAGGTTTGATTACGAGTGGAAGAGAACTGGAGAGGATCGTTTGGAGCATGTATCATCGGTCGCCTCCACCACTGTCATCACCTTCGTCGACGACGACTGCGGCGGCACCGACTGCGTGCAATGCCAAAGAGACGTCCTTGTCGAACGCGAAGCCCACTGGCGCACCCGTTGCAGAAACGCCATTTCCGCCGAACAAGAGCCTCAATTTGCCAATCCGTTCTCCATCGCCCCTCTTCCACTCCTTCACATCCACCTCAAAAACCCCTTCTGACGAGGCATCCATTTCTTTCTCCCACTCTTCAGCGTCGCCTACCGCTCCACCTCCACCAACCGACAACGCTCGCCAGCCAACCCGACGCCGTCTCTCCCCCACCCTATCAGACAAACAACTCGCCCTCATCTCGCTCCACAAATTCGTCATCAACACCCGCCTATCTGACACACCATCAACACCACAACAAGCTCGAGCTTCGGAAGCCAAAAACGACCGAAAAAACGCCATCGTATCGCTCTACCACGCACGCCACGACGACGTTTACTACTGCGATGAGGAGATCAAAATGTTCGAGGCAGCAGCCAAGACCACACCAAAGGAACTGGCGAAGACGGGGCAAGCTTGGGTAAGGAAAGTTGAAAACGCATTGTTCGCGCCCAAGAAACGACGGCGTCCCAAACCAAAGCCTCTTCGCATCGAGTTGCTCAGGAAGCGAGTTGATGAGGTCAAAAAGAAGGCCGCATAGCACACGATTTGTCTGAATCTGCTTGTTGAAAAGCTTTTCATTCGGCAAATTTCAGGTGGACAAGATTGGTGTTGGTGAAAGAAAAGGTAACGGAAGGATAGAAGAAGGAGGATTCTCACTGATCAGGTCTCCAGCCCGACATCTCGCTATACTCCTGCTCTTCGTTCTCCGGTCCCTTGTGGGCGCCTTCCAAGATTTGCTTTTGTGTCAATTTCCCAAAACCTCCTTTCTTCTTCTCCCCTCCTTCTCCTGATGCATCTTTACCGTTCTTCTCCGCACCAAACATATCCAGAATCCCTTCGGTCTCCATACTCTCCATGCCCCCATTTTGCTGGTTGACTACACTGTTCGCTACGTTCAACTTGAACCGTTGTAGACCCATGATCTTCGCCTCGAGTGTGTTTTTCGTGATCAAACGGTAAACGTTTACAACCTTTTTCTGGCCGAGTCGATGAGCCCGGTCCATGGCTTGGAGATCTTTCATCGGGTTCCAATCGTGTTCGACAAAGATGACCGTATCTGCACCTGTGAGGGTTAGACCCAGACCTCCGACTTGAGTGGTGAGGAGAAGGACGTCGATCGATGGATCGCTGTTAAAGGTTTGGACGATAGAATGTCGTTTTTCGGCGGAGACGGAGCCGTCGAGTCGCATGTACGAGACGGAAGGCATTAAAGCGGCGAACAAATCGCGTTGGATAATGTCGATCATCGTTTTGAGTTGACAAAAGATCAAAACTCGATGTTGTGAAACCGCACTTTCTTCCCCTCCTCCACCGATCAGGTCTCCCCCTCCAGCACCACCTGCACCCCCGGCCGAGGAGTTAGATCCACCTCCAATACCGCAATCCAACAAGAGCTGCCTGAGAGCTTGCAACTTAGGCGAATGAACAATATCGTTCAACGACCCACCGCTCTTTTTCAACTTCTCCTTGATCGCGACATGCTTGGCGTTGTCGTCGCTCAAGACGAGTGAAGGGTGGTTGACGAGCTTCCGCATATACTGCAGTGCCTTGAAGACGTGTTGCTTCTCGCCTGAGCCTCCTCCACTGACGGCAGAATCTTTGCCTGCTGCTGCGGCACTGGCGGTGGCGCCGGCAAAAGCGGTCGCTTCGTCCTCGTCCTGCTCTTTGCTGAAATCGTCGTAGAGTTGTTTCTGGATGTCGCCCAAATCGCATTCGATATCTTGGATGATCTTCGGCGGGAGGTCGTCCAGTACATCCTCTTTGAGACGGCGCAGGAGGAAGGGAAGGACTTGCTTGTGCAATGCTTCGAGGGCGAGTGCGGCTGCTTCTTGTTCTTTGGCGGTGAGCTTACCGTCTCGCGAAGCGATGATAGGCTTGCCGAATCGCTCGTGGAAGCTACGCTCAGTGCCAAGGAAACCAGGCATCAGGAAGTCGAACAACGACCAGAGCTCCAAGACGTTGTTCTGAATGGGAGTTCCGGAAAGCAGCAAGCGGTGGTTGGCGCGAATCATCTTGACCGCTTTGGTCGTCTTGGTCTTCGCGCTGCGAATGACGTGACCCTCGTCGAGGATGCAGTAGTTCCACGAGACTTGCGATAGTGCAGCAATGTCGTTTCGCACCACGTCGTACGACATGACCACCGCGTCGTAGCGATGAATCTCGGCCTGCAGACGTTGCCTCTCTGCGGGAAGTCCTGAGTAGAGCAGCGGGCGAAGATTGTTGGCGTACTGCTTGATCTCGTGACACCAATGTCCCGTCAATGTTGGCGGGCAGATGATGAGACTTGGCAGAGGCTTTGCATCCGCTGCTTTGGTCAACCTGTATCGCTCCGATCGCTCGTGGTGCTTCGATGACAGGATGCAGATCGACTGCAACGTCTTACCCAAACCCATGTCATCACATAGAATGCCATGCAACTGATACTTGGCCAAGAAAGCCATCCAGTTCACACCGTCCTGCTGGTACTTTCGCAGCTTGGCGTTGATCGTGACAGGAATCTGGTACGGCTCGACTTTGGACCCGTCAAGCAACTGCATCAGGAACTTGCGCTCCGTCTCTCGTCTCTGCAACAGGTCGGCAGAGAAGCCAGGTGGATCGGGCAGACCAGCCTCGAGAGGCACCATCTTGACAAGCGAGGCAAACGTGTTGGTAGCAACCAGACGCACTTTCTCGTCGTTGTCACTCATTCGACCAAGAATGGGGACAATGAGGAAGATGACATAAGGCAGAATCTTGAGATCGAGTTGCTGGACGGTATGGTAGATGAGCTCGACGGCACCCTGACGGTTCGTGATGGAGGCGGCGTCACCGACAAGCGGCACGACCTGCTCAACGACGTGTTTGAGTGCTACCTCTGTGAGACAGCTTGCGACAACGGCGAAACATTTCGCAGCGGCCGAACGGATGACTGCATACTCGCTTTGGATGGCCAGCGTCAAAGCAGGTAGCAATTCCACCACCTTGTCGCAGAGAGTGCCCTTGAGATTGGGCAAATTGACATCAAGCACAGCGCATGCATCGAGAATGCTCTGGCCAAGGTCATCTTGCTGTCGAATCATTGCATCCGCGTCCGACGCACTCGATCCGAACGTTTGCAACAATGCTTTGCTCATGCACTGCCATATCATTGGCACCACCTCAAACAGCTTCTCGCCAAAGACCTCTGCCAACTGAGCCAGTGCGGCCGCAGCGCCCCTTCGAATGAGCTTGCCTTGCATCACCTCCTCGGACTCGACGGCTTCGTCCTTGGTGCTCGTCCTACCTGGTCCCTTTGGCACGACAACGGGCTCATTCATACTCATGATACCCTCTCGAATGTCCTTGCTCGCCGCAAAGATAGCGACCCTCGTTGTGTCCTGGCACACAAATGCGCAAAGGTTCTTGACAATCTTGTCGCTCGGATTCGACTTGGCTGCTGGCGAAACGCAGTACTCGATCAACTTGGCGACCGATCGTGCCGAGCGCGTCTGCAAGTCCAGATTCTCTTCGAACTTGACGCTGTTCATAATGCTGCGAATGACAGGGTTAAGTTTCGAGGGGAGAACCTTGAGCGAGATCACGGCACCAGCGATCGAGGCAAACACTTGCGTGTCTTGTCGTTCCTTGTTAGCCTGGTAGAAGCCGATGGCGGCGATAAGCTTGCGCTGGCGGTCCTCGAGGAGGGGCAGAGCTGCCTTCTTAGCCTTCGAACCAGCCTGAGCGAGAAGAGCTTCGAACCCTGCTTGAGCGACATGTTTGGCCGTGTCGATGGTGAACGCGTCCACCATCAAGCCGAGCGGGTCGACTGTAGTCGGCAGAGCTGGAATCTTGGCTTTGGCCACCTTTGCATCGCGCTGGAACGAGTTGTAAAGACCCTGACACTCGGCCTGGATGCGCTGAAGCATCACCGTCATCTCGGCATACGTCGCTGGTGCTGGTGTCTCTAGCACGTTGATGAGACGGGCGGCGACATCTGCAACGACGTCACTGGACTCCTTGAGATGAACACCAAGATTGTCGCAAGCTTGCGCCCATTCTTGGATGATGGCTGCAGCCAAGCATTTCTGCAATGCCGAGGTCGACTCGAGATACTCTCGAAGCACATCTCCAAAGGCGGCCTCATCATCAGCACGAGGGAAGCGTGCCATGGCGCTACCGAGCGCCTCTGCTGCACTCAGACGGCCACGAATGACGGCATCGACACCGACAAGCGACAAATCTTGCGTGAGGATGCCCTTGTCCACGTTGTGTCGGTTGGCATCGGCTTGGCCGTTGGTGCTAAACGACGCCCTGTAGAAGAGCGAAAAGTCGATCGGAGAGCCAAGAGGCGTCATGATGATGCGGAAGAAGTTGCCAACATACGGTCCGAGCAATTTCTGAACATTGGCTGCGTCCGTCGCGACGTGAGCCAAGGCGTGGCCCCAAGCGTCAGCGCTAGCGCGACGGATTGGCAACTTCTCTTCGACGACCAGATTCTGGAAAAGCAAACGCAAGACGCGTTCGTCGATCCAGTCTTTGGGTAAAGATGGAACTGTGAGGAATACGCGCAGAGCGTTGAGCACCGAAAGACGGACGCTGGTGATGGTATGGCGGAAGAAGGGGAAAAGCCGAGGAATGAGAACCGAAAGAGCACGTTGCTCCTCGGCCTCTGCACGTAGGTGGATCACGATACCGGGATGCTCGATGAGCTTTGCAAGCAGGTCCATGACACCGCCAATACTGCTGGCAAGATCATCCTTGAGGTCACCTAGACAATCCCAAAGCTGATCGAGCAGTCGGCCGACCTCACCCGGGAGCTTCTTGAGGATCACGTCTACAATGGGAACCAAAGCTGAGGCAGCTACTGCACGCACATCGTCATCGTCATCCTTGAGACCAAGGATGGCAACCTCGACGACATCTTGCAGCATCTTGCCGGCATCGATCGTTGCATCTCGACCAAGGAGCGGCTTCTGATCCTCCTCTTCCTTCTTGACTGCGCCGTTCTCTGAATTGACGACAGCAGAGGACATAAGCAGGTCCTTCTTGACAACCACCTCGTACTTGAGTCCAAGCAAACCTGCATGGCGAACCTCCCAAACGTAGCCCTTCTTGCCGCGCTTTGCCGCGAACCCGACATTGAAGTCCGTTGCGGCACCGTCCGCGGCGTGATCCTGGCGGATCATTTGCAGCAACACATTGTGTACCGAGAGAATCGATGACTCGGGCATGTGAGGCATGAGACAAGCCAATGTCTGACTAGCAGTCTCACGAACAGGCGCGACGACCTGATCGAAGACGAAGTCTCCTAGTCGGTCGAGAGCAAAGACGCAGAGAAGCTTGATCGACATATCGTCGCACCATGCTTTGTGCATCTTGGCGTTATCTTGCGCGGAGGCGAGCTGAACTTTGCCACCGCCAGAGCCCTGGGTCTTAAGAAGTTCGCGGAGACCGAGCGCGGCACCGTGCCGAGTTTCCCACGTAGCGCTGAAGAGGTCGACGCTGAGTGTGTCGACGACGAGTCGGAAGGGCCATTCACCAGGTCGGACCTGGAACGGGTTGGCTGCTGAACCGTAGGTAGCTGGCGCAGCACCTCCTGCGGCAGGTGACGAGGCTGCAGCAGGCGAGCTCGGCACCTCACCAATCGGCGTCGGTGTGGACACGCTGCCCGTCACAGCAGGCAACGAACCAGGACCACCGTTAGGATGCTTTGGCGTAGGTGGCGGCCCAGCACTCAGGTAGTCACCTGCCGCTTCCGAACTGACGGGTGTGGAAGGAGTCTGCGCAAATCCACCAGATGGAGTCTTGACGCGAAGGCCCCCTGCTGTGCTAGGGGAAGCAACATCACTGCTGTCGATGACTCTCGTCTTGGCCTCGGATGGGCCGTTTTTGCCTTCGAGCTTGCGTTTCCTCTTGAGAGCGTTGCGTTCTCTGGCGCTGAGCTTGCTCATGTCGACTTCATCTGTTGGCGTCTCTGCTGCTGGCGATGGCGATGGCAAGGACGCAGATGCTGCCGACGCAAAGGTGGGTGTGATGGGAGAAGGCGAAGGAGGAGCGGCGTTGCTTGCGAAGCGTGGTGGCGGGAGAGACGATCCACCAGGAGAGCCAGCTGCGCCGAATCGAGGTGCAGGCAACTTGGACTTGGTAGCGCCTCCCGCGGCTGTTCTCCAGTCAACATTGCCTTGGGATGACCGTGGAATCGACGAGGAAGAGGTGGATTCTCCGCCCTTGAGCTCTGCTTCTACATCCATGCCAATGTCCATCTCATCGAGACCAAAACCAAGACCGAGTTTGCTGACGACGTCTTTCTTTGCCTGGGCGAGACGATCGGCACCAGCAGCCAGTGACGCCTGTTCGAACTCCTTGCCTGCCGATGAAAGAAGCTTGGTGCCTGTAGCGAGCACCGTTGGAAGCGAGAAAGCGTCAAAGGTGAGCAGTGCCTCGGTAGCCATGAGTTCCGAGAGGTCTGGCTTTGCATCTTTGGTCTCGTCGTCCTCGAGGACCGACTTGGAGCTCTCGCCTGGCTTGGACGGCTCGATGTCAGGGTCCCAGATACCAGCAGCATGACAGATGCTCTCGATAGCAAGTGCAGCAGCTACACGAGTATCCCAGCTCTTGGAGCGAAGGAAAGGCACGACTCGAGCAAGATAAGAGGTGATCTCATCCCAATCACCATCGGTGCCTCTGTAGATACCAATATTGTCGTCAACGGAAGGCCCGGAAAAGTTGTGCTGCTTATTGATCTGTTCGGAAGTGCCGAATTTGCCTGCTTGCTTTGTTGAGGTGGAAGCGGCATCTTCCGATTTGATGAGTCCGTCGGCTTCGGGGTCGATGGCCGGCGTCGAAGTGCCTGAGCCAGCAGTATAGGCCGAGGATTTGGCCTCGGTCTTGTGAGGTCTGGCGTGAGCAGCTGCTTGCTGAGCTGTGCTTTGGCCTCGGATACGAACAGCTGCGATCTGACCGAGCTGCTTGGCGGCAGTCGCTCGAATAGCTGGCGTCGACCCAGTATCGAGCAGCGAGACGAGACGATCTAATCTAGTGGCCGCCATCTTGACGCGTCTGCTGTTGCTTCAGCAACACCAACTTTAGCACGCAAATGACACAGACGCGTTTTGCCGGGTGTTGCTGCTGCAGCCTATCGGACAAGTATGGTGGGTCCGAGCGAGCAAGAAGAGGTGGTGCTCGAAGTGCCGATCCCAAAGATGTCGACCAGCCACTGTGTCTGGATAAATTGCCGCGGTGCTGTGCTGCTTCCGAATGAAGTATGCTGTTTCCGACGCGGCTTCGAGAGTGCGAAATGCTGCAGGCTGGTTGGTGTTGCGTTGAGATTTTTTCTTGGGCGGGATTTGGCGTTGGCTGATGCTGCAGCTGCGAAATGGGTCGGCGAATATATAGATTTTGCGATTTTGCTGATTTCTTCTGACAGCCGTCCGTCTACGCGTTGAGGCGAGTTGCGGGTTGCGCTAAACCAGAAAGCGGAAGAGGCGAGAAGAGAAAGGGCGAAGAGCCGTCTGCTGTGATGAATTTCTTCGCTCTGGAAAATGATTAAACTGCAGGAAGCCTTGACGAGGTGGAGGCTTTTGACGCTTCTATATATCCTTCTCGCCTCTCTTGGTCACGGCTCACGGCTTCAGGCTCGAGGCTCAGTCAGTCGAGCAGACTGCAAAGACGCGAGCTTGCATGCTGAGAAAATCTGCTGCAGATCCCGACTTTTTTTCTCCTCCTAATTTCCCTGATCCTTGGTGCAGCGACAGAAACTGAGCAAAACAAACAGACACGCGACTCAGCAGATCGGCGTCATCGCGTCTTTACCAAAACCCGATCAAGTTGATCCCAGATTGGAAGCTTCGGAAGGGAAAAAAGTTGAGAAGAACCCGGCAACGCTCAAGAACCACCACCACATCGTCACTTGATTCTCGCCGTGGTCGTTGTCATAGCCTTGTCACAACTCTGCATCATTCATTGACGACAATCACCAACTCCACATCACACCTCGACGCACAAACGAGACGTGTACGCACATCATGTCGGCAGCATCACTCACTCGCTCCCTGGCGAGAATGAGCCTCGCCTCTGGCTCTCAAGCATCTCGTATGGCCGTTCGACAACCTGTCCGACTTGCAACTTCCAAGCTCGCCTCGTCTTCTTTTGCCAGCACATATCTTCAGCTTTCAGCACGCTCATATGCTACCCCTGCCTCCGCAGCTATTCGTCTCGGCAACTTGCAGCCCGGTCAGCCAACTAAGAACGTGAGTTCGCTCAACCCCTTGAATTCTTCCGATTGACTGGATCAATACTGACAATCATTACCTGTCCCATTGTTCGGAAACAGCGTAAACGTCTGGGTCGTGGTCCATCATCAGGTCGCGGTGGCACATCTACTCGAGGTCACAAGGGTCAAAAAGCGAGAGCAGGTAACGGAAAGCCCGTCCCCGGTTTCGAAGGTGGACAATCTCCTTTGACTCGTCGATACCCCAAGCGCGGCTTCAACAATGTGTAAGCTCCTTACTCATTCTCTTCCTCCCCCGTTCTCTCTCTATATTCCTGCCTATTGACTCATGTTTGCTCCCCTCGTGCTTTGCTCTTCCTACTGCAGTCACGGCCAGACCTTTGTCCCCGTCAACCTTGACAAAATCCAACACTGGATCAACCGCGGCCTACTCGACCCTTCCCGTCCCATTACTGCCAAAGAACTCTACGAAACCCGTTGCATCCACTCGCTCAAAGACGGAGTCAAAATCCTAGGCGAAGGCTCGACCCACCTCGATTCCCCCCTCAACCTCATCGTTTCCCGTGCCTCCCAAACCGCCATCTCCGCCATCGAGGCCGTCGGAGGAAGCGTAGAATGCCGCTACTACACCCCGCTGAGTTTGAGAGCACTGGTGAAACCACACAAGTTTGCAGGCAAGATTTTGCCCCGTGCCGCCGATCCGATTGCTAAGAAGGACCTCGGTAAGTTTTTGACTCTTCGATCGAAAAATGTAGCTTTGGGTGATTGGAGGGGTAATGTACTGACAATTTGATGCCGGGTTTGCTTTGCGGTGTTGTTATGGAACAGTCTGGTACTCTTCGCCTCGCAACAGAGGATATTTGGCTAAGCGCGCCGCTCTGACAAAGGCTTTTGCTGCTGAGGAGGCTGCCGCCCCTGCTGAGTCTTCTGCATAAGCTTTTGGGTTCGGTTCGTGTCGATCTGTACTTTTATTCGTTTCTCAATACGTTGCTCTCACATCATACTCGTTTTCATGCACTGAAGACCGGAGTTGCGCACGCTAAGGTATTCAGTTGATTGAAGAGCGCAATCGGTTGAGCGAAGAAGTTGCTAGATTTCAACATAATAGCATACTGAGGTGCGACGAACTAGAACTACAAAATGCTACCTGGGGAGACGTGCATTTAGGTCATGGGCAAACCACGCAAGAAGGCCAAAGTGCCCAAGCAGTGATCCAACAACCCGTTGAGTCGGTTACTCTCCGCCACCTGCGTCCTGATCAACTTCTTGATTACCGACTTGAGCTGCTTCACCTCCTCGTCGACCTCCATTGCACCGAGAGCATCCTCATCTTCTTCCATATCTTCGTCGTCATCATCTGCTTCTTGATCATCCTCGTTGATTTCCGGGTTGAAAGTTTGCAGGATGGAATCGGAATGAACTTTCAACACTGTCGACAAGAGGGCTTGGACGGCTTCAAAGTCTCGATGCTGTTTCAACCTCTGAAGTAGCATGTTAAGGAATGCTACTAGGTCGTCGGTCGATGTGAGTGAGCGAATCTCCAGGTCCAGTTGTGGCGTGGAAAGGGTTTCCAGGTAGAGGAAAAAGCCAGATACGTCGTTCTTTTCGGCTGCTGCTTCGAGGCGTTCCTGGAACTCTGTCTTAAAGCTGATCCCGCCAGAAGAGAAGATGTTGGACTTTTCACCGCCGTCTTTCGCATCAGCATCGGCATCAGTGGAGGAAGGAGCGGTAGGGTCGAACTTGAAGTCGACACCAGAAACGGTTTGGGGGAGGAAGAAAGGAGCACGTGCAGCTTCTGGTTTTTGAGGCGCCGCTTTGGGCTTGTTTCTCAACTTGATCGTGTCCAAGTTGATCAACGTCATCCATCGGGCTCTTGGCATGGTCGAAAGTGTCACCAAACCGCCTTCTTCGCGGGAAGAGTCTACGAGTTGGGGTGGCGAAGTGTAGACGCGCTGTAGCTCCGGTTCACCCACTTGCAGCATGGCCTCTGAGTACTCGGCGAGTGCTGCATCCTCTACATCTCCTTGTACGGTGGGCAAAGCAACGGCTGTGGCCTCGTCGTCTTCGTCAACGACTTCGGCGAGTTCATCGAGACCCTGCATAGCGACAGGAGAGAATTGCGTCTTGTTGGCCCAGAGATAGATACCGACGCTGTCGACATGCGCTGTAGCCAAAAAGTCACCCGTAGGGCTAAAAGTGACGGACGTGGCAATGCTGGCGACCCTGAAGGCGTCAATGAGACGCGACGATGGGATGTCAAAGGTGCGAATGACGGCGTCCATAGATGTAGCAACGACCCAGCGTGCATCGTTGCTCAGGCAAGCGTCGAGAATGCGACCGCGGAAACCGACAAACTCACGCACGATTCGGCGAGTCTCGATGTCGACGAGTCGGAGAACGAGATCGTCCGACACGACAAGGAGTAAATTGGAATCGCGGTGGAGCTGGATCGAAGAAATACCCGAGGTTGAAATGGTGGTGCGGTGCAAGAGAGCGGTCGAGGTGAAATCGTACCACGAGAGCTTACCGTCCATGGTGCTGATGACAACGAAGCGATTAAGAGCATCCGTGACGACGCCAGTGACAGCGGATCCCTTGAAACGTGCATTGAGCAGCGATTGCGCCTTCTTGGATCCTGCTGGGAACTCCTTGGCCTTGGTTGGTCCTGTCGGATCAAGAGGTCGAGTGTCGAATGTCCTCCTGTGGACATAACTCTGCATGTTGTACATCTCCACTAAACCCTCCGAATTACCGATCAAACCAAAGTTGCCGCAAGCACTGACGCAACTCGTCCTTGCCTCAGCAATAATCTTCTTGTCGGCGGAGGCGGGGAGCGGCTTCTTGCCAATCCTTTTATCCCTGACCGTCCACGTGTTGGCGAATTGTCGCCCCTGGTGTGTGGTGAGCACATCATCCCAATCGCGGCTGCGGGTCAAACTGAACGAGAGTGAGCTAGCAGCAGGTAGCTTGAGTGACGAAACGGCGACAGAAAGCTGGTTGCTCTTCTTCTGAAGTTCACCTTGACTGAGCTCGTGCGAGCGGGAGTCACGGACCACAGAGACGCTACGAATGGAGCGATCGCGTCCAGCCGAGAGAATCTCTTTGCCTTCTTCGCCGTAGTAGCGGATGAGATGAGGTGGCTGATGGTGGCCCGAACGACCTTTGAGAAGACGAGGTGGCATTGAAGCTGACTCGAAGTACCACTGCTTGCAGCTGTTGTCACCACCGGAAGAGATGAGAAGGGGTTGACCGGGGACGAACTCGATGCTTCCAACCGCACCATCGTGGGCATCTTGGATCGAGTATGTGAGTCTGGGTCCGTTGTTGGCTGAGCTAGGGCCAGATCCTGATGCGGGCTCAAGGTCGAAGATGCTGATGTTGCCCGAGTTGGTAGCAATGGCAACAGAGTGCTGCTTGCCATCCGAGCGGAACGAGACCGAGCCGGAAGAAAGACCGCCGGAAGCATGGATTGCAAAGAGACTCTCGTCGAGGCGAATGTCATGTAGAAGAACATGGCCATCAGCGAAACCAACAGCAATGATGTCCACAGCTGGGGACTGAGTGAGGTTGACGATGGCCGCCGTCTGAGTACCGGAGTTGAGACCAGCAGCAGCAGTACGAAGCTGTGTTGCGTCATAAGCATGGACGAGCGAGCCGGTACGAATGTTCCACAAAGCGAGCTGACCGTCGGTCGACCCAATGAGAATCTTGTTCAGGTAGGTGGCGGGATGGAGGAGCGAGCTTGCGACAAAGTTGTCCGGCAAGTCGATTCGCCTGATCAGTTCAGTGCTCGCAATCGACCAGGTGAAGACGCTTCGTCCGTCCGAGGAGATGGCAGCAATAGTGTCACCAAAGACGATGAGGGACGAAAGTTGTGTACCCTCTTCTTGCGATGCCTCGACAGCGTTGCTTGACGATGCATCTGAGTCCGAGTCAGAATCCGAGTCCGAGTCCGAGTCAACTTGACGCCCGTTCGGCTTGTTGAATCGAGTCATGATGTGGTCGACGGTATCGTAGACTGCATCGATCTTTCCACGCTTGAACTTGTAGACCCTGGTTCCTGCTGCAGCGATCACTGCATCAGGGCTGAGCGAAACGACCAGCGACGAGATGGGCGCAGGAAGCGAAGTCGAGACGAAGAGCAGCGTCATCCTCTCTGCATCCCACATAGCCCAGCTATCGCCCAAGCATGTGATGACGTTGACATCGGGCGTGGTCGCATCTTTGCCACCAAATCTTGTCTGGAGGGCAAATGGAACATCGTTACTGATCAGACCGAGTGCACGGAAGGGAGCAAAGAGGCGATTTTGTGAGGCAATCTTGCGCCCAGTGGCAGGCGTGACGGTCGAAGAAGATGCGTGGTTGGCCTCTCCGTTGCTGTCGGGTTGCTGCCTTCTTCGCTTCGAGTTTGGCTCAGTGTTGCCGGGCGTTGTTGGCGCTGCTGATGGTGTGGTTCTTGCCTTGGCCTTGATCGGCGTGGCGGTGGACTTGGCTACTTTGGAAGGCATGGTGGCACGAACTAGCCGTTGTACGGTCGTTGTGCGAGACCCTGAGGCGCCTGGTACAGCAGCGCAGTGGTAGTCGGACGATGCTGTATATCAAGGGTAGATGATGAAGTCTAGCTCGCTGTTGTCGGTGAGAGGATACAAGTTGAAAGATGCTTTTGCACGGTCCTTGAGAAGAAAGCACATCGAACAAGTTCTCGCCAACATCAAAATTTCTCCACACAAACCCTGTCTTTTTCTTTTCCTTTTCTGCAGGAGAATTTCCATGGCTGGCGAGAGAGAAAAAGAAATAATAACTTCAGATGTACGGAAGTCGGAACTCGAACCAAGTCGAGGGACAGAGGCGAGATGCCTCGAGATTTTTTGCCTTTGACTTTTTTCTGTCAGAGGTCGAGCTGAGCATAGAAAATTTGGAAAATTTCAAAAGAGCGGCCAAAGTGCAGCAAAAGAAAGCTTGTCTTCAACGTCTTTCTTGACGCTGTGTGTCTCTTCTCTCTCAACCTCTTCACCATACCTACCTTCCACCTCAAGCTTAGCAACACAAACACCAGCTGAGGAAGGTCCGACTCCGACTCATCGATACATAGAAACATCTTTTGCCCTCGCATAGTCCACAGCCATGGCGCCACGCAACAACGAGGAGCTCGACCCTGAGGCTGAGCTCGCCTCTCAGCTTGCCGCCGATGTCGCCGCTGCCGAGTCTTCATCCAAGGCCAAAGCATCATCGTCTTCATCCTCCAGCACACCTGCCGCCGAACGACAGCCATTCTCGGCACTCGATCTTTCCGAGCCCACACGCAAAGCCATCGATGCTATGGGTTTCAAGACAATGACTGAGGTTCAGGCACGTACCATTCCACCTCTCATGGCCGGCAAAGATGTTCTTGGTGCCGCCCAGACTGGTTCCGGAAAGACTCTTTCTTTCCTCATTCCAGCTATCGAGAT
Organism: Pseudozyma tsukubaensis; assembly: GCA_001736125.1. Taxonomy (NCBI): domain Eukaryota; kingdom Fungi; phylum Basidiomycota; class Ustilaginomycetes; order Ustilaginales; family Ustilaginaceae; genus Pseudozyma; species Pseudozyma tsukubaensis. Next base: position 129,079 of record MAIP01000025.1, on the reverse strand, counting down.
GCTTCACAGGCTCAAGTTCAAGCCAAGAAACGGTACCGGTGCCATTATCATTTCGCCCACGCGAGAGTTGGCATTGCAGATCTTCGGTGTGGCTAAGGAGCTCATGGCGCATCACCATCAGACATTCGGTATCATCATGGGTGGAGCCAACCGACGTGCGGAAGCAGACAAGCTGCAGAAGGGTGTCAACCTGATCGTTGCTACTCCTGGTCGTCTGCTTGATCACTTGCAGAACACCAAAGGTTTCGTCTTTTCCAACTTGAAAGCACTCTGTATCGATGAGGCCGACCGTATCCTCGAAATCGGTTTCGAAGACGAGATGCGACAGATCGTCAAGATCTTGCCCAACGACAACCGACAGAGCATGCTCTTCTCCGCTACACAGACCACCAAGGTGCAGGACCTTGCACGTGTCTCGCTTCGACCGGGTCCTCTTTACATCAACGTTCACGCCGATCTTGCTGCTAGTACCGTCTCGCGTCTCGAACAAGGTTACGTGGTTTGCGAATCCGACCGTCGCTTCCTTTTGCTATTCACATTCCTCAAGAAGAATGCGGGCAAGAAGATTATCGTCTTCATGAGCTCGTGTAACTCGGTTAAATACCACTCGGACTTGCTCAACTTCATCGACGTTCCCGTTCTCGACCTGCATGGCAAGCAGAAGCAGCAAAAGCGTACCAATACCTTCTTCGAATACTGCAACGCTCCTTCCGGCACTTTGCTCTGCACAGACGTTGCTGCACGTGGTCTTGATATCCCCAGTGTCGACTGGATCATTCAGTTTGACCCACCCGATGATCCTCGTGACTACATCCACCGTGTCGGTCGTACCGCTCGTGCGGGTAACAGTGGCAAGTCGCTTCTCTTCTTGCTTCCTTCCGAGCTCGGCTTCTTGCGCTTCCTCAAGGTGGCTAAAGTGCCATTGAACGAGTACACCTTCCCTTCGGACAAGGTTGCCAACGTCCAAGGCCAACTGGAACAGCTCATCAGCAAGAACTACTACCTCCACCAATCGGCACGCGATGGATACCGCTCTTACTTGCAAGCGTACGGCTCATACTCACTGAAGAGGATCTTTGACATTCACAAGCTTGACTTGACAAAGGTGGCCAAAGCGTACGGCTTCAACGTGCCACCCAAGGTCAACATTACCATTGGTACAGGACTCAAGGGCTCAACGTCAAGTAGCAGCGGCGGTGCTGGTGGTAAGAGGAAGGAGGTCGACGCGGACGGCGAGGGAGAGGATGACGAGATCAACCCCAAGCGACAGCAGAGTGACAGGAGGGCATACTACCGAAAGAACCACCAAAACGGAGGCTCCAAGGATCACTTCCGTAAATCCGGGGCAAACGCTACCGGTAACAAGGGCGGAAAGCAATGGTCTCGCTAAGTTTTTCTCCCCCTCCATCAACCTTTCCTTTTCTTGCATCGCTTCTACGTCACGTCTTTTCTCGCTCCTTCAATCTCGCATGTACTCTAGTTCTTTCTCCTTGTCCGCAATTGCTGTTCATTGCTGGGTATCATTGTTTTCTTGTGTGTTACACTCTTTTGACTTGGCTGCTGCGGGAAACGTTCTTGATATGGTCGAGAAAGACTTTTTGAATGGCTTCGAAGTGAGCTTCATCGTTCTGATCGATCATTTCGCCTGCTGGTGCATCGAGCGTGTATTGCGGGGCGTAGGAAGGCCAGTATTTGTGATCTGGGATGGGGGTGTCGAAGCTGATTTTGTCGAGTGAGTGCGTCTGCTCGTCGACGGCATTGGGTTCTTTTTCTTCGGTGTGCGTTTGGTCTGTGAGGGGCGTTGGTTCATCGTATGGCACTTTGGCTGGTGTTCTCTTAATGTGAGTGGTAGGATCGTGGAATCTGCCGAGGGCGGTTGCGGTGAGAAGACTCCAACATCGGGCAGCGTTTTCACTGCAGTACCCGCCCCCGCCTAGCAAGAGCGTTGGCTTCTTCCAGCCGAACACCCTCTGTATCGCTTTCACGTACGCTGCAGCCGACAAGTTCCACACAGCCATTGGATCGCCTGCTAACCCATCTACCCCGCACTGCACTACCACCATTTCCGGCTCCCACGCCTCGACCAATGGTTGAATTATGCTCTCCATGATACGTTCGAGAGAGGCATAGGATGTTCCGATGGCAAGAGGGATGTTAAGAGTTTTGCTTCCTGTGCCAGGATCTCCTTTGAGCGTGCCGGGAGGACCAAATCGTGCAGGATCTGAGCTCGGGGTGTAGCAGGGAAAGAATCCAGGGGCATAATGGTGGATGCTAAGCGTTAGAACGTTCGGCGTGGTGTGAAATGCCTCTTCCACCCCATCACCCCAATGCAAATCGAGGTCAAGATAAAGCACCCTATCTACCCTCTTGATGGTCGTCTTCTTGATCGTTTGCACTTCCTCTCCTTCCTTGCCATCTGTACTCGTTCTTACCGTCACCTTCCTCGGCTTACGCAACGCCAAGATAGCCAACACAACATCATTTATGTAACAAAATCCAGAAGCAGAATCCTTCTTGGCATGGTGTCGACCTCCATCCCAAGCAATCGCTACATCTGCTTGACCCGTAGCCAGCAGCTCGGCGGCTGTAATCGATGCTCCGGCTACAAGCGCAATGTGCTGTTGCAAACCTTGGAAGGCTGGACAGTCGTCCTGGAGTCCAAATTGGTTTTTGGCGATTGGCCGGGCGCGTTTGTAGCCTCTCTGACGAGATGGACCGGAGACGGAGGAAGAAGGGCGAAGGTTGAGTTCTTTGCTTGAACTTGAACTTGAATCGTCGTGGCTATCGGAACCGCCCGAAGAGGTGGGGTGGGATGAGCCGGCTTCGCTGCCATCGCTGGAGTGCGATCGAGGAGAAACACGCCGTCTTTTGTTTGAGGCGGAATGCTTGTGTTCGAGATCGCCAGCATTTGCTCCTTTGGCAAGCTGCTTGACGAACGACTCTTGATGGTAGCTCGTCAACTGTTGATGTGTCGCTACGCGAGGGAGGTACACCATCGCTCGCCGCCTTTCAGGCACATTTGCTGAAGAGGTTGAAGAGTCAGCCATGACAGCGTCGAGAAGCCTCCTCTTCTCAGAAGATTGGGAAGAGCTGCCAACAGCTTTGTCGTGCTCCTCGATTGCCGAAAGGTCCAGAAGGTCGAGATGATATGCTAGTGAGTGCACCATGGATGAACGACCCTTGTTGGAAGGCAGGAGATCAGAGTATCGTACCAGGTCGCCTGATACCACGTAGGCTACGCGGGGTGGGTCTGCGACTACCGACATTCTGCCTATCTTTTCTGTCGTTCAAGCGAGAAAAGGGAAAGGGGAAGGGGTGAGCATGAAGAGAAGCAAGTCCGGCTGTCAAACGTGTTTGTGAAGTTGGATCGAGCGCTTGCGCAGTTCTTCTTGAACTGGACCCTGAGAAACCGGTGAAATGAAATGTCTTGAGTGGTAGAGCAATGTTCCCGATTTGGTGCCAAATCGGGTCAGGGCAGCCTTTGCAAGGGCAATGTCGGAAGCATTCCGAAAGACGGTCCCCCTTTGACGTAGACTGGACGAGCGAATCATCTTTGCCACGAATCGTGCGACAGGGAAAGAATCGGAAGGCAGACAGGGACAGAGCAACGAAGATCTCTCTGCGCCACACAGCTTCACCATATTCATGCCTAAGCGAAGGTCAGAGTGGGGGACATGAGAACGAAGCCACAAGATTGTAAGATGCAATTCATGCTCCCCAGTGACACCTCTGCGGGGCTCCCACAGTAACAAATGACTCCCCCGCCTTCAAGAAGAAGAAGAAGAAGAAGAAGGGGGAGGAGAAGAAGAAGAAAGATGTGAGGCAAGAAACGAACTTGACACCGGAATCACGGCTTTCCCGAGCCGGTCCTATCGTCATCAAGATGACAGAAATACGCGCCATCCTTCTTCCTCCTCAATTTGACATATAACATGGCTTCGAGACAAGAGGAGCGAGTAGCAGACGGCTTATGCAGACTCTGCAAGTTTCAGGGAGAGAGGCTCAACGATGTTCAAGCGGGTTCGTAACTCCGACTCAGCAAGACGCGACGAACCAATTGAAGCAGACGGGCGCATGGCAAAGATGAAGCTTGAACACAGATGAAGGAGCGACACTCAACTCAGTCTTTCCGAAGGAGAGGAGAAAGGGAAAGGCCAGAAAAAGCCAAGTGTGAAGGCAAGAACTGCTGGTCTCGCTTAAACCTCTTTCTCTGGGCCCTGTCGGCCAAGTAGTGAGATTGCCCATGGCTCGCGCTCCTGTGCGCTGTTGCCGCGAAAAGGAAGAAAACAAGGGACAGAGAAGAGAGCACTTTTTCTTACTGACCGTCGTTGGTCGCATTTGACCGGCATCCCCGGCGCTGTGTTTGACCGATTTCGAGCGCGTCGCTCTCTTTTTTTGCTGCTTGGGCTCAGGCAGAAGTGCTCCTTTTTTCTCTTCTCCGTTGACTTTTCTCTTGGATCAGTTCTGCCGGTGCTCCGCGTTCTGGTCAAGCCAAGCCAAGCAAAGTCAATCTGGGCCATTGCTGAGCCTTCTCGGGCCGTCCCCACACTCTCTCCGCCTCTGACATCTTCTTCGGCTTTCTCATCTCACCTCCTCTCCTCATCATCTCACCTCACCTTTCTCAACACCGACTCTTCCGTCTTTCCTTCATTTCCTTCATCCGTCGCAAACCCTCTTTTGACAAGGGCTTTGACGTTAAGCTTTGACTCACGTCATTTGCAGTCCGTCACGTCGATTCATCGATCCACAAACTCATTCGTTGCCGGTGGTGATTCTGCATCCGCATTCGCATCGTCACACCAGGATCCGGCATTTCAAGCTTTACCTGATCATCGACGGTGGGACTGCTTCATTTGTCCGCGTCAACCTCAACCAACTGCACGAGTGTCACACATCAACGCACAAGATCGACTCTTGCCACTGTTGGATTCCAAGCCTAATCTTGGCTCGATCACTCGACAGCTCCTTCTCGCCGACAATTTTCCATCCTTGACCCCACTTCATTTGGCATCTGCTCCACCGCACATCGGAAGTTGAGGCGTACACCGCACCTTTCCTAGCCATCTTTGCGCATCACGCAACATCGCTTCCGGCCCGCACCACCCGTTGATAGGCGAAAAATCTCTTCCAAGTTGCCGCATCCGCGTCGCGTTCTTATACGGCTTGCATCCCATCGTTTGCATCTTCTGCATCCATCCAATACTCGGTCGGCAGAGCTAATCCGAAGCATCTTACATCAAGGTTGCAGTCATGAATACACCGCCAAAATTCTCGCATTCGCGGCAAGGCTCCGTCGAGCACAACATGCCAATGAATGCCTCGCATCTCCAACATCCCTCCTTATCCGGCCACGGAGGCAGTGGATCTCCTCTCACAACGTACGGTCATGCGCTCGCTTCTCTCGCCTATCCTTCTTCCTCTTCTTACTCCCCGTATCGAGGCGGTCAGCCATCCTCGGCTTCCTGGGCCCCAAACAACCCGTCCGCTTTTCATCCAAGCAGCGGACCTCCTTCTGCAAACAACAGGAGCGAAAGTCGGGATGTTGAAGAAGACGACGATGACGATGATGATGATGACGACGATGACGACTCGGATGATGATGACGACGATGAAGACGATGATGGCGATGACAACGACGGTGATGACACCCTCAACAATGGGAAAGCCAAGGCTGGCGCCAACAAGCGCAAACGCGACAACTCTCCCAAGAACGCAAAGTCCAAGAAAGCAGCCGGTGCAAAGGACAAGACGGGCGACGCCAACGGCGCCAAGGATGGTGGAGCAGCTTCCAGAAAGCAGAAGCCTACCCGTGGTGCACGCGCCTGTACTAATTGTCGACGTCTCAAGATGCGTTGTGTTGGCGCTGAGAAGGGTCCGCCTTGCAATCGTTGTCGCAACGGCAACCACGAGTGCATCTTCGAAGAAAGCAATCGTGGCAAGAAGGGCGGCAAGAACCAAAAAGCCGAGGCCATGCAGCAGAGCCTGCGCAAGATGGAACAGACCCTCGCTACCGTTCTTCGCAGTATTCGTGACCCTGGTCTTGCAGCGCAACACGGTGGCATGGTGACACGCAGCCCTTCGCCCACTCTCCCGCGCGAAGCTGAACGCCCTCCCAAAGAGACGACCCGGTCCGATCCAAGACTTACGCATTCCAACTCCTTCTCCGGCGCTGATTATGGTCCTCGGTCACCGTGGCAGCGCATGGTCGATCCCTACGCCTCCCACAATGCACACAGCACCGCCTCCCCAGCTCATGCTAGCAATGACGGTGCCAGCCCCGTCAACACGATCAATCCCAGCGCTGTAGCACAAAGAAGCGCTTCTTCCACCGACGGCAGCCTTCCTTCTCCTGCTCACCCACACGCCAGGTTCCTTGAGCCGCTCCCGCATCTTCATCGTCAGCCGTCGTCGCGACCAAGCGTTCCAGGCTTCGAAGGGCCTCGTTCCCGACCTGGCCGCGGATCGCCACGTCTCCATTCGCTTCCCGACAACACGCTCAATCCGCTTGGTCTTCTTGCTGAAGCGAGTCTGCACAACACGCACCGCGTTCGAAAACTTGCTCGCAGTAACGCTAGCAACAACAGCCGAGACAAAGATAGCCAGCGTTCGGGCAGCACCGGTCAGACCCCTGACAACAAGGGCGTCAAGTCGGAAGGGGGCGATGATGATGCTTCGGACGCCGGAGCCGGCGCCGATCCTTCCAAGGCTCAGATTCCACTCGGGGTCGCTTCGCAGAACTACTTCCGTCCTGGTCCTATGACCATCTTGCCTTTGCGTCGCATCATCATCGAGCGAGAGATGCCTCCTGAGCTACTCACACTCGGTATCGTGACATCCGAGGAAGTCTTGGACTTGTTCAGCATCTTTTTCCGCCGATGTACCCAGCACGTCTGTTTGCTGGACGCTGAATGGCATACTCCCACTTTCATCTGCAGCCGATCGCCCTTCCTCTTCACTTGCGTCTGCACGGTCGCGTCCAAGTTCTACGATCGCAGGCCCGACCTGCATGCCAAGTGCATGGCACTGACTCGCAAGGTCGCCTTTGATGTCGTCAATCGCGGATTCAAAAGTATCGAAATCGTACAAGGCTTTCTGCTCATGGCTTTGTATGCCCAGCCAGCTGAGCGCTTTGAGGAGGACAAGACGTGGATGTACAGCGGTATCGCCATCCGCATGGCCACCGATCTCAACTTGCACCGCAAAAGTGTAGCCACCTTCACTCACAGCCCGCATCCAGAAGACCCGGCGGTGCTCGATCGTGAACGCGAGATCCTCAACCGTGAACGCACGTGGTATGTCTGTTTCGCCGTCGACCGCGGTCTCAGCCTCCAGATGGGCAAGCCATACACCATTCGAGAAGACTGGATCATTCGCAATTGCCGCAATTGGGGAAGTCGTTTCAGTCGTCCTTGGGACCTTTTCCTCAGTGCCGTGGTGGATCTCAACCGCATCAGCTCAAGGCAGATGGACTTCCTCTACTCTTCCACTTCCTCCGTCTCGGGTCTCAACACCGAGATCGATTACTCGCTCGTGCTGCCGGTCTTCAACGAGCAGCTGCAGGAGTGGCGAGAAGAATGGCGCTGGCGAGGTCTTTTCCAGATGCCCGAGGAAGCTGAGGCCTACTTTGACAAGAAAAGACAGAAGGTCGCAATCGATGCTGGAAAGGCAGCTTCCAACGACAAAGGAAAGCCCCAAGGTAGTACCGGCAATGGCAGTGGCAGCGGCAGCGGCGGAGAAGGTGTCGGCAAGGATGCCAAGGGTTCGACGCAAGCTGAAGGTTACCAATTTGAGGACGACGAGGAAGATGCCGAGAATCTGGATCTCACCACTCGTCTCATCATCCACCAGGTCAACATGATTCCTGTTCGTTTCAACTTTGCCGTGCTCATGCTCAACTCGTTTGGCTTGCAGCAGGCTGTTGATCATCCCATCCGAGCAGGATTGGACCGCGCCGGCTACTTTGCAAAATGTCTCGAAGCTGCCAAGGTCATCGTTACACAGTGCTCAGGTCCTTCCCGTAGAAACATGCGATACGCACCGGATGCGCACATCCTTACGCTGGCGTACGCTTGCGTCTTCTTGCTCAAGCTCATCCGCCCTGCATTTGCGGGATACGTCGAGGAGGAGTCGATCTTGACAATCGTGCAGAATGCGGCTGACATGTTGGAAGAAGCCGCAGTCAACGACACGCACACGCCTTATCTGTATGCGCAGTTCCTCCGAGCGCTCTTGCAAGCAAGGAAGGATCACACGACTGGCTCCAAGTCGGCCACGGGTAGTCGAGCTGCTTCGCGAGCTGTCTCACCTGAGAATATGGACGAAGACGAAGATGCCAACGCTGGTGATGGCGCTGCTCAACAGCACATGAATGCCGACGGAGGTGTTGGTGGACATGGCCACGACGGCGCCATGCCAGCTTCGCTCGATGCCAACCATCCCGACTTCGCGAGCGCCCCAGGACAAGCAGCGGGTGACGGCACCAATGTCAATTGGCCTTCACAGATCTTTGGTGCTACTTCGGGCATGGACGATTTCTGGGGCTCCCTTCTCCCTCCCGGATTTACCGCCACTTCTATGCACGACATTTTCGGAGCAGCCGCCGTTGACGGTTCCGCTCAGAACGGTCATCATCCCCATCACGCTTCCTCTTCCCACATTGCAACCGAAGCGGATGCAGCCGACCCCTCTCAACAAGTGACCAAATTCGGCATGGGTGGAGGTGGAGCCTTTGACTTTGGCGGTGGAGCCATTGGCAACGGAAATGGAGGTGTACCGCTGAACTCGGCAGCCGCCAACGCAGCTTTGGCAAGTACCATGAGCATGACTCCGATGGGTAGTGGACATGTATCGGGCGCGAATACACCGCATGGATTTGGTAGCAGGAGCAGAAGGACAAGTGCAAGTCATTTCAACCTAGGCGGTTTGGCGGGTGTCAACTTTGATTTCTCTTCGACGTAAGCGCACACTTGCCGCGGCGAAACACAGAAGAATGAGTGCGATGAAATGCAATGCGATGCGACCATTTATGTTCGTACCATGACAGTCTTTCGTCGTTTGATTTGTGTGACGAATTGTTTTCTTCATGAATGCGTGAGGGTGTGCAAAGCTACAAAGGTTCACTGCTGGAACTCAAAAGGGTAAATATCAGGATCGCCCGCCCTCTCTTCACCCTCTTCCTCCTTCTTTCCACCTTGGCCAGCATCAGCCCTCGCCCCAGCGATAGCCATCACTTTATACTGGACACCCATTCCCGTTTCATCGACCAACCTATTCGCTGCGTCCTTGATCCTCTTTTCCTCCTCTGCACTTTTACCCCTGATCAAATTTTCCGTCCTAAGCTGCAGTCCCATCCCTACGAGGAAATCGGCTTGATCCAGGGGGCCTAAGTAGCGCGATTCGGTAGTTTGAAGCGCCGATTTGAGATGCAAAAAGTCTACGTTGACGGTCAAGTCGACTGTGCCGGGGGAGTCGAAGACGGGTACGAGTTGGTGTTGTTTAAATGCGCGGAAGGAGGAGCCGTAGGCGCTGTCGCCGCCGTAATCGATGACCAAACCCACACCGCCTAAGGTAGGAGTAGAGAGACGCTGTGCTTCACGCGCGGCTTCAGCCGCGAGACGGTCAGCTTCGAGCTGCGCCTCCGCCTCCGCTTCTGCCGACCCAGGTGCAGCCTTGCCCCCCGCCGCTGGTTTAGGATGATTGGAAGGCTGAGCAGCTTCTCGCCCAGCTACGAGCTCGCCTACGCGCCTAGCGACCGCCCATGCCTCGGGCGAAACTTCCACCCTTTGTCCCGGCTGGAGGTGTTTAAACCTCGGATTGTTCTGTACCAGCATCTGCGCCCACGGTGTTGGTGTGGGGCTGAGAACGAAGCCTAGTTCCTCTTTTTTCTCTTGGTCTTTGTCAAGGATGTCACCTGGTTTAAGGACTGTGATGCCACCCTGGGACCGGGGTTTGATACCCACCAGGACCTCGCGGAATTTGCCATCGGCATGCTTCTCGAAAATATGCGTCGGGAGGGCATCGAAAAACTCGTGCGCCGTCAAAATCGTAAATTCCTCCCCACTCACCGGTATCGCATCAATCGCAGGGAACCACTCGACCACTACCCCACCTTCCACCTTTCCCTCCTCCTCCACATTGATCACTTTCTTCCCTGCAACGCTCAACGCCTCCCGAATCGCCTCCAGCTGGATCTCCATCAACCCATCACTCGTCTCGACCAATTGAATCCTCTTCAGCGTCGCCATGAACGGCTTGAACGTAGCAAACGTTCTCAGCATATCCGCCAAAAGCGTTCCCTTCCCCGGGCCCAACTCGATAACACGTGTCGCAGGGGGACTGCCAACAGCTTGCCATCTCGCGAGGTAAAAAATCGCTACGAGTTCGCCAAACACTTGGCTGATTTCAGGCGATGTGATAAAGTCTCCCCGCGAGCCCAGGACTTCGCGATTGGAGTTGGGAGCGGACGCAGAGTTGGCTGAAGAGTAGTAACCTTGCATGGGATCGAGCAGGCATGTTCGCATATAGGTGGAGACGGGCATGGGACCCGAAGCTCGGATCGAGTCTAGGAGGATGTCGTTGAGCGATTTTGTTGCTTTCTTGGCTGATGTCGCTGGTGTCGATGATGACACAAGGGGAGATGGAGGCTTGGAAGCGTCCGCAGCGTTCCTAGAGGTGGAGAAAGAACGGCGAGTGGATGTGTGAAGTCCATGAGCGAGCGCAAATTGTGTCGGCGTTGTCGTGGGGCCCATCAAGCCTTGAGGTGGTGTAGATGGACGTGTGTTGCCCACCCTCGCTTTGGCAGCTGTACCGGATGGAACAGGTGTGGGTGCAGCAGGAGGGATCGCAAACGATTGTAATCCGGTAACGACACCGTTTCCACCGTGCAGCTCGGCAGCAACGATCTGTTCCACCGCCTCCGTCGCATACGCTACGCAATCGTTCAAGCTCACACCCGTGTAGCTCGCACCTGTCAACGTAAGCTTGCTTGCCAGCGCCGAATCGTTCGCTAGCGCCTTGTGAAGTTGCGCCATCCTCACTGGGTGACCTACGAGATACCAAGGAATGCAATCTTTCTGCATTGTCGCTTTGAGCGTCACCTTTGATGCATCCTGCAGTAGCGAAGAATCGATACCGAGGTGCTTGGAGACAGCTTTGACTGCACGGGCTTTCATGTCTTCTTCGGTGGGAAGAGTGGCGAGGTCGGACCAGTGCGAGCCGCCCATCATGACGGTGAGCTTGATCGGTCGCGCTGCAGCTTCTGCCGAGTCCTGTGTTGGGATAGCGTCCGAGTCAAAGACAACACCCAAAATGCCATCTTCGTTCCCAGGGGTCGTGCGTGGGATGAGATAGCCGAAACCTTCCACCGGTACCAGGGGCTTGCCTGCAGCAGCAGTGGGCGAGATGACGATATTAACCACGCCTACGTTGGCTGAGGGGTTGTGCTTGAGGTGTGGCAGGTCAACGTTCTCCGGCAAGATATCGGCGAACTGCGACGAAGGGATGCTGGAGATGATTCGATCGACCTCGATCGTCTCCCCTGATGCTGTACGCAGAGAGGTCTTGCGCTGGCTGTCAACGATGATCGACTGCACCGCATCCCCTGTCTTGATCTGCACGTTGTCGAGATTTGCAAGTTGTGCTTCGAGCGCAGTTACAATCTCCTGTACGCCCTCTGGGAAGCTATATACGCTAATGCTTTTGAAGCTATCCACAAAGTCTTTGCCGAGCTTTGATTCGAGCTGCTTCAACCTTTCTTCCTTTGCCGCCTTCACCGCTGCTTCTGACTCGGGCAACGCACGATGACGCTTGTTCCTCTTTGTTGGCAGCATACTGCGCAGAACGCTGCCATGTACGCGTTCAGCTTCCCAGAGGAAAGGAAGCACAGCTCGTACGCTAAGTCTCCGTGTGTCTCCTGCGTAGATCCCGTGAATGACAGCCGAGAGCAGATTTTCAGCAAGTCCCTTGCCAAAGCGGCGCGAGACGAAGGAGTCTACGCTCTCGTCCTCAATGAGTTCTCGTTGCTGCAAGCGAGCTTTTTCTGATTTCGATTCGGAGCGTGGGCGGAGGAATCGTGATGGAACTCTTGCTTCTTTCAGGACGCCAGGGATGATGGAACGGAGGAAAGGAAGCTTCAGCAGTGCCGATAGAAGGGAAGGGATGCTACTTGGAAGCTTCGCAAGACGATCAGGATAGTAGAGGTATCTGTTCTGTGCTGATGGAGCTGTCTTGGGCACTTTGAGCAGTCGGTCGAGAAGGCCAAGCGAGCGGACGAGGTCGAGCATCATCAATCCCGAATAGCCGGCTGGTCGGATGCTCCTTGGTCCTTTTTCGACGAGAGCTGTTGTTTCTGTGGAGGGAAGGGCAATTCGTTCGGACTGAATCCAGCCTCCGAGACGTTGTTGACCTTCGAGAAGAACTACATCGTATCGATCCTTTGGAAGTTGCTGTGCGAGACGATATGCAGAGGTGAGACCCGAAATGCCGCCGCCCAACACGGCAACGCGCTTCTTGTCGAGCAACGTCGATGATGTTGTCAGCGCCCTGGTCGACACCAAGGGCCGTGCTGAGAGGCGTGATGCTGTTCTTGAAAGCAGCATCTTGACCTATGTATGTTGTAGTTAAGGAAACGGTGAGAGGCAATCGAGTATTCCGGCTAACCCTGTACCAGAAAAGTTGGCTTGAGCTTCCAGATTCCGGCTTGCTCAGCACCAAAAGTGTGGAGCAAAGAGCACTTTCTTCTGACGGCAAGTAATCCTTAGTAAGCGCTATTTTCGATCTCACATATGAAATTTGGCACAAAAGGTGCCCGCGACTTTCCGACCATTTCAAATCCTCGCGCGCCAAAGCTCAAAGCTAGGAATTGTAGTCAGAGCAAAGACCTTGAATTACAAAATCTGCACTGCCAGAGCAGGGCCAGGATTTGTAATCGACAGGCGAGTCAAGGGCAAGAGGAAACTGCGTCCGGCAATTCGTGCGAATTTAGTGATTCTTGGCTGGAAGAGTCGAACACTCACAGACTGACAAGTTGGCCACTCCGCCATCGTGTGTATCCAGGACGGTGTTCGACGTTACCGAGTTGCGAAAAACAGTGCTCTACACCATCATCATCTTATCATCGATCAACCACCCTAGACACTCGCAAAAATGCTCGTACGTATCTTGCTCGACAAAGACGCATTACCACTGCAGCAAGGACGCCCGGAACGCAGACGAGAGGCGCACTTCTGTAACACTTGCTGCCTTGCAATCCTTTTCGATGGATTACTGACTTCTTCTTCTTTTGATACTGTTTCTCATCTCAACTCTCGCATATTGGCACTGATCCCTGCCGCATCGACACATCTGCATCGACTTTATTCGCATTCCCTCACGCTCGCATCGAAACAATCTCCATTCTCCATATCTGTGCACACATATCCATCTCGATTTCGCTATCCGTATCGGCTCCAACCATGTTCACACACCCTCAGGCACTCTCCGGTCTCAGCCTTGCCAAGTACGTGCAGTCGTCGCCTGCACTCTTGCGCTTCCTCAAGCCTGTAGCCAACGCCTACGCCAATGCTACCGGTCACCGACAGATGGGTCTCCGATACGATGACTTGCTCGTTGAGGAGTCTCCCCGTATCCAGAAGGCTCTTGGCCGCATCCCCGAGAAGGAGGCCTACGACCGTGCTTTCCGTCTGCGTCAGGCTGCTCAGCTCTCGGTCCTCCACCGTGAGCTTCCCAAGGACCAGTGGTTGCCCGCTAAGGACGTAAGTATTCTACGCGCAAAGGGAAGGAGGTGTTCTGGCGATGGAAGTGGAAAGTTTGCAGCTTGGGTCATTTTGGCAGACTTTTCAGGAGCTGAGTTCGTCGACGAAAGGCCACTATGCGCCCCACCGATGTCGTAGCGGTCTCAGGAAAGATGGATACTGCAAACGCTCGGACCACAAGCATACTCCAAGTCACATACGCGAACATACCCAACTGACACCTTTCTTTCTTGACTTCCTTCAAACCATCTGCTACCACCAACAGGACAAGCGATACCTCACCCCTTACGTCCAGGAGGTCGCCAACGAGGAGTCGGAGCGTGCCGCATGGGACACCGTTTCCGTCAAGAAGTAAATCATCTCCCAATCCTCCAACCCTACTCTCCGCCTTCTTCGTGGCATGAATGGATGTCACTTTCATGTCTAGGAAGCATCTCAGTTATACTCGAATAAACTCTCTTTGCTAACGATACTGCCCGGCGGAACTCTGTGCCACTGCTACTGACGACTGTGTCGAGCGCAAACAGCGACAGTGCTGCTGCAGAGACACTTGAGCCGATGCTTTAGGAGTCTTTCCATCGGATCACGGACTGAGTTCTTGAGGATACGTCACGGCCAGTCACCTTCTTCAGACGATGAAATGCACAACGAAGCGAGAGGTCTCGTTCTCCTTCTGTCTCAAGCTTGTTTCGAAGGCATATGTGAGAATCGCACGCTCACCCAACTTCTTGACGACACCGTCCTCGCCCTTGAGCGTTGGATACGCACACGATCGGACACAGACCTGACCCAAACCTGGTGTTCAAGAGGTAGCATTTGGCATTCACCATCCGAACGAAATGCAATGTGATAGCTATGAAAACCCCCTGATGCCGTTCCGCCATTCCCAACCTCTTGACCTCACTTCACCGGTGCATCCTTGAAAATGCCAATGATCAATGCCCACCCGAACACAATCTGCGCTACGGCGATACAAAACAGGAACTGAATCCTCCTCGACCTCTGCGCATGCGTAATCGTTTGACTACTCGGCGAACTTGGATCTGGCAACACGACGTACCTTAAACTCCTCAGCAAAAAGAAAGCGTTTGCAGCGAAACAGTACAGGAAGACGCTCCAATAGACCAACCCTCTTACTTTCAGCAATCCGACCAAAAGGGTGATGAGGGTTCCGACGAATTTGTAGCCCGAGTAGGCAAGGAGGTCCATCATGGTGTGATCTCCTTGGATGTTGAGGAGGTAGGTGCCGAATTTGATGGCTGCGAGTTCGACGAGGATGATCGCGAGGGCGCGGGAGGCGCGTAGGCCGAGCACTTCGGGGTGGAAGCGCGATTCGAGGCCGAGGATGACAGAGGTGACAATGATGTAGGTGACAAAAGCCATGGTGGGGATGTAGAGGTCGGGCGAGTTGACGTCGTCTCGTGGCGGGAGGTAGCCGTCTGCGCCCGACGAAGCGGTTTTGACCGCAGATGGGGTTTCTGAGTATGCACTGGAGACATTGCTTCCGCCTCCGCCGGCGGAGTGACGATGCGCTCGCGACCACGGTTTGTGCCTCCAAGGGAAAAGGACGATGCGAAGTTTATGCAGGACGTACGAGTTGGAGACATTGAAGTAGTGCTTGAGGACAGGCATGGGGAGGAGGGCGTTGAAGTTCTTTTGGACATATTCACCTCCTACGGCTGCCATATGCTGCCCGAACTGTACACCCATCTGAGCAGTGGCATCGTTCATGATTGGGGTTCCTCCCTGACCGCCAAATCCAGAAAAAGCTCCCCATCCTTGCTGCTGCTGCCCCTGAGGACCACCGGGACCACCAGCGCCAGCAAAGTAGCCTTGGTTGGGACCCCCTTGCTGTGCATATGCTGCAGCGGAGTAAGGCTGATTAGGCGGCGATTGAATGGGTGGTGATGCAAAGCGTTGGTATCCAGCTCCAGCATCGGCTTGAAGGTTGCCTCTTCGATTGGCGGATGAGAGATGTGGGTCGGTGACGCTGCTTTGTGGAGCTGGGTTAGGAGAGATGGGCGGGTCGGGCACTTTGAACGGAGGATGTGTTGGAATGGGATGCTGAAGAGGAGGCGGCGAGCGCGACTGGTAGCCTCCTTGTGGTTGATACATGGTGCTGTGCTGTGCGATGTGAGAAGCTCGAATCGATATGGTCGGTGTGATTGTTGCGACTGTGTTCGCGTACTTGACAAAGATGACCTCGAGTCACTTGGTGAGAGAAGCAAGGTTTCGTCAGGAACGGTCGTCGTGAGTGTGCGTGCTACGATCCGCGATGCAGGAAGTGCAGAGTAGGTGGGTGATCAGGTCAAGATATAGAAAGAAGGAAGGCGTGAGTGGTTGACAGAATGCTTTGCTTCCAGCTGGCCTGTGCTTGGCTGCTTGGTTGGTTGGTGTCGGTCTCACTCTCGACTGACGCCAGCTGTCTCATTTTTCTCAAGAGCTTGGCCGTGTCCACCACGTCAGAGTGCGCTTCACACACACTTCTTCTCTGGCCATCGAATTTTCCGACATTTGGAGGTGTAAGATCGCAGCACTCACACTCGAGGCCCCTTTTCCCTGGTCTTCTACTTTTCCTTTAGCTACATCACTACCAGCCTACCTCAGATCACTAATACGCCTAACAACCGAAAAGCATAACAGCAGTTGCTCGAAGGAGAGTCGCCCTTCCAAATTTTGACTGCGAAAGATAGCGGCGTTACAATGAACACCAGCTTGATGAAAGCTCAGTTACAGAAACCTTGGCTGAGTCGACGCCGCCAACCTTGGTCCCTTTGATTCGTAAAAGTCGCCGACGCACATTGCAGAGCCTCACGCGAGTAGCGTCTCCGGGCTCACTATAGGCTCTCTCGCTCCTTTTCAAAATTTCTTCAGCGGAAGAGAGGGACGCAGTGAAGTATATTAATATTAATAATAAAATCAGATCTTCTCAAGGTTTTGAATTCATTCTCTCTCTCGAATGACGCATTTCGCTTCAGCTTTTCAAATACAAAATTGCAAGGCTTCACTTTCTCTTGACTGCTGCTGCCGCGCTGCAGAGGCACAACCGTCAGAAGCTTTTGCCCTGCATCACACATTCTCAATGTGATGAAACGATATCCTCATTCTTCTCCACCATAACCCAACACCAACCAAAAACACATACATCATGCCCAAGAACAAAGGAAAGGGAGGCAAGAACCGTCGTCGTGGAAAGAACGACATTGGAGACAAGCGGGAGCTGGTGCTCAAGGATGAAGGTCAAGGTAAGCATTCCTCTCGATTTCACTCCTTTATCCCATTTGTGCTCTTTGAGCTGATCTTGGTGTGTATACTTACTAACCTACTTTGATATTTCGGTCTTCTGCTCTACTTGAATGGTGGTCTTTGGTACGGATAGAGTATGCTCAAGTCCTGAAGATGCTCGGTAACGGCCGCTTGGAAGCGCAATGCTTCGACGGTGAGAAGCGACTCGCCCACATTCGCGGCAAGTTGCGCAAAAAAGTCTGGATCAACCAAGGCGATATCATCCTCATCTCCCTCCGTGATTTCCAAGACGGAAAAGCAGACGTCATTCAGAAATACAACGCCGACGAAGCAAGGGCATTGAAGCAACAGGGTGAATTGCCAGAATCGGCCAAGATCAACGAAACCGACACATTCGGCGAGGAGGAAGGCGGAGACGTCGAGTTCCAGGAAGGTAGCGATGATGATGAGGAGGACAGCGATGATGATGAGGACTTGGATGACCTTTAAAAACAGTGCGGTCAGACGCGGTTACAAAAAGGTTTCAGTTTGCAGGCGGATGGTCGAGCAGACGTTCCTACGCACGAAGCGAAGCGCTCAGTCGATGTCAACGTCGGTCAAGGCTCAAATCCTCTCAACATGTTCGGTTACGGCCTGCGCATCGAGTCAATCGCACCGTTCAGCGACATTGTTGACATGGCATTGGCTGCCAATCTCGCAAGTCGTATCCTCGATAGCAGGAGCCCGCATGTTTGGCGCAACTTTACTTGGTTCAACTTGTCCCCAAGTCTCTCGCTCCATCCCGACTGCATCCTTTACACCAAGCTCAGTTTTCACATCGTCTCACACATTCTCACCCTTGTACCATACACACTCTATCCCCCACCAAAAAGATCTTCTGCATTCTTCTTCCTGTCGAAACAGACTCACCGGCTTCGCATCATTCTCTCGGTGCACACACGTTTTGCAGCAGCAAAAGATTTGAGATTGGGCATCTTGATGTTGAACAGTGAGACAGAGGCTAAGCCCACGGATTGGCTCCATCATCCTCCACCAACCTCCCACTATCCTGCGGCGGACCGGGACTCAGCACCCTCCCATGCAAAAAAGCCTCATTCTCATCAACATCGATCTTCCTACTTACCAGCACGTCCCCTTCCTTATCGCCACTGTTCACCGCTGTACCGTGAGTAGTTGCATCTTCAAGCTCTACGCTCACCTTCTTCCCCTTCTCCTTGCCAGCTCCGTTTTCTTTGCCCTTCGAGTTGTTCGGCTGTACAGTTATCGCAGCCGCCGTCGAGCTTGGCGGGTTGAGGGGTGTACTTGGCGAACCGTCTCTTTCGATCACTCGATGCTGGGGGTGGGGTGGGGGAAGTTCGGTTTGGGGTGTAGAGGAGGAAGAGTTGGTAGGGGAAGGTTGGTATTGTTTTCGGAAGATACGTGTTCCTTTACCTGCACGTAGGGCTGGGTCTCCACGGCGGCGTTCGAGGAGGCGTTCTCGCTCTTCGGCTTTGTAATCCTCGATGACTAGGTCGACTGCTCCGTAAGGATCTGGCTCCGAATCTGCTTGGGGTTCAGTGTCGGATTTGGCATCGTCGCCTTCAGCAGCGGGTTTCGAGGAGGGAGGTGTGGTTGCTGAGCCAGTCTCCTTGCCCTTTGAAGTGTCGGTAGCAGCGGATGGCTTTGAGCTGGTAGTAAACTCAGGCGACTCTTCCGGTTCGCGATCCCACGAAAGCCAAGGAGACTTGACCTTGGACTTCGGCTTATCGCCAGTATCTTTAGCATCGCCGTCTTTGGCGTCCTTCTTGCTGCTGCTCTTTGGCGATTTGTGCAAGTCGCTGCTACCGCCAGCATCACCAGCTTTGCGCTTAGCTTTACCCTTCGCCTTACTGTCAGCCTCCGCATCAGCTTTCGACTTGGCCTTTTTGCTACCAGACAGCCCATCCTCAGCCTTGTTTCCTGCGTCGTCAGCTTGACTCTTCACTTGTGCACCAGACCCGCTCGCTTCTCCCTCTTCTGTCTTCTTTGAGATCGTGCCTTTCCTCCTCCTCCTATGCACAATCTCATCATCCTCTTGCCACCTCGAATGCTTTGCCTGCTCCCTCCTAATGTCAATATTTGGATACGCATAGTCGCCAAAATTCAACGTCCTCGACCTCTCATAGGCATCCTCTTCGTCCTCATCCGGACTATCGAACTTCAGATCTTCTGCTTCCTCATCCGAGTCGAGCTGTCTCTCGGCAAAGAAATCGAGCCCTTCGCCTGCGTGACGCACCGCACTACGAGCTGCAACCTTTGGGTGACGAAGCAAGGGGCTGTTCTCTGAACTGCCTTCATCTTGCCCCAGGTCAGGATCTTCGTGGACGATCTCTTCTGCTTCCTGTGGTGTCAGTGGTGCATGTCCCTCGAGTTGCATACGTTTGTCGTTGATGTATCGACGAAGTTTCTTTAACGGTCCCTGATGGCGCGCGCCCCTCGTTGCATCACGAATGTCTCCAGTGCCTCGTTGAGGAAGCCAATACTTTCCCTTGCCTCCCTGAGTATAGCGCAGACCAGCTTTGGATCGTCTCTCTCGTGCCAGCGGCTGATGAATGACACCTTCACTCGGCTCGAAAGTCTGATAGACATAGCCTGTGCCACGAACCGTAGTTAGACTGTCCGAGAAGACATCGTACATGCCAATGCAGTCGCGCAGAGCGTAGTAGACAGGTAGGCGAGCAGCGTAGTGCGCAAATTGGTCGATGTAGTCCGTATGCGAGAAAGCATAGGCGTGCGCGAGAGCGAAGATGGGCATTTCGAGACAGATCATGAAGTCCTGAATGGCCATCGAGATGTATTCAGGGTCGTAGACGGGACCAACTTTCTTGACAATCCCAGCAGCAACAAGGATAGAGATACCAAGACCTTGCCAAAAGGAGAAGAAGATGATGCCCTTGATGCAAAGGAACTTGGACGTGACGCGGAACGGCTTAAGGTCGTCGTTGAGGCATTTCCAGAACATGCCGAGACAGTAGAGCGATAGGAACACCGAAACGTTGTAGGTGAACGAGACCCACGTGTATCCGTTTGTAGGTGAAATCTTGCCTTCTTCGTACTTGCCCGCTGCTTTGAGAATGAGCGTTGCTACAGCAAGAACAGGCTTGACCTGGACATACTGCAACACACCACGTTTAAGCGCGAGGAAGGTGTAGGGATCGGAAGCGTCCATATCGTGCAAGAACAAGTTGGCTGGGAAGAGATGCTCTTGCGGCCTTCTACCATGTAGTAGAACTATGAGACTGCGCTCGCCGCCAAGATACTCAATGAGCAAGTTGAAGAAGCAGTAGATGACAAAAGCTTCGTAGAGGTCACGGAAGAGGTCGATGATATCGGCTAGCTCAAGTGAGTAGAGCGAGATAACGGAAGCAATCGAGTAGATGGGGACCATGAGAAGTAGACGCACTACATAGCGTTGGAGTGTAGGCTTGCGATAGTTCTTGAGCTGTTTCCAGATCAGAAAGAAGGAGAAGACCGTTGCGAAGAAAGCAGAGAGCGTGGAGACAATGAGAAGAGAGTTCGGCAGTGATCGTCCGGAACCGCTTCCCTCAGGGTTATGGCGCTCGGGTTGCTTGGCCAGCATCATGGTGGCCAGCTGGCTCGGCAGCTCTGTCAGCTTCAGCGAAGGCATTCTTATTGGATCCAACTTGTAACAGCTTCGTGGTGGATCGGCTTTGATGGCGTTGGACACCGATGTTCAGATGGCGGTGGCGGTTTGTTCACCTTGCTTGCATGGCTGCTGTTGAGCCGTTGCGGTCAATGGCCGCTCTTGTACGGTCTATGGCGTGGTGGAAGGAGGTTACGATGATACAAGATTGAGAGAGCCGAATGTCGCCAAGCTAGATGATGAGGAAAGTCTCAGTCTCTGAGCACAGTCACAGTTGTGCGCTTGAGCAAGGGTCGGCTACTACGCACACAAGCCTTGAAGGCTCGCTTGGCTCGTGTCTCCTCCACACTTGTCTGTTCAGCTGCCAAGTCAAAAGGACGCTTTTGACCGACTTCCCCACGCTGAGTCCCGCGCTCTACACGACGAAAAAAGCCAAAGATTGTTAAGCCTTGGTCGTTTTCAACCAAAATAGAAAAAGTCGCGCTAAAGGGCGTCACTGTGCATAACTTAATCAGGGGTTCAAAGGCATGCAAGCGAAGCGAGTTGGAGCGAAACCAACACTTCAACACCAACACTTTTGTGCAACCCCACACACGACACCACGCCCAAGGTGGTGGTAGCCGGACCCACTTGCACATCATCTCACTTGCTTTCTTGCTTCGCTGCCTTTCAGCCCACAGCAAAACGCAGAAGGGATGCTTTAGTGACGGCAGTGGCTTTCAATCTTCAACCACCTGCCTTCATTTGTTCAAGATGAGCTTGCTCACCGGGCTGGCAAGTAGCACTTCGGCGCTCTTGTGGGGGCCTCCTGGTACGTCTAGTCCTAGTCTGGTCGTCGCCTACTAGCATCTGCCATATAAGCTGATGATTCCTTTTTTCTTCGCAACGCCAGCTCCGGTTTCGAAAGATTCCCCACCACCACCACCACCGCCGCCTTCAGTTGCAGCTACAACATCACATCGACACTCGCAAGGAGGTAAGCAGCCACCAATAGCACCTCCTGCATCGCCTGACTCACGCAAAGCAATACTCTTGAAGCCGAATCTGGGACTCGCCAGCCCAAAAGCAGACAAGATGGCAGCTGTGCAAGCAAAGAGCAAGACTGAGGAGCTGCCACTTCCTCCTCCACCTGCCGAGGCAGAGACAATGGATTCGGCTTCGTCCCTGTTGATTAGCACTGGAGCTTCAGCGCTGAGTCTGCTTGGAAGCGCGGTGATGGGGATTGGATCTGTTGCTGTCTCTGCTCTTACCTCTGCCCCTTCAGACGAGACATCTCCAAAGACGAGCGATGCAGCTTCGAATATGGCTCCAGACCCTTCGTCGTCCGAGACCACCCTGCTTGGCTCGATCTCAAGCGCCGTCCTCAGCCGTGCTACATCCATCGCAGGCACTGCAGCCCACGCTCTTACCGGTACCGCCTCAGGACTCGCCACTGGAGCCGTCAATCTCGCTGTCGGCCGATCTGCATCCACCGACACCTACCTCACGAAGACCAATCACCACCCGAGTGCAGATGCTGAAGCAAAGAAGCTTCAACGAGCATCAACGTTGCCAATCCAATACACGGCCACAGGCGAACCCTTCTCCTCCGACCCAAGCATCTCCGCTATGCAACGCATCCCGGACCATCCTTGTGGACACGTCCACGACGCCCATCGAAATCCATTAACGCATTGCTGTTCCGCTCCAAACGTGCTTTCAACGCTACCAGAGGAAGAACAGGAGTGTACGTGCAAGTGCGCTACCGCCAAGAAAGATGGAAAGGATAAGGAGAATGAGGTGGCGGAAGAAGGAGGGTGTAAGTGCGTATGCCACTTCAAAGGTGCTTATGGAAAGGGTCAATCGGGTCACTTTCACAGAGTTGAGCAGCTGGTCAAGGGGACAAAGCGCGTGGTGAGGGATATCAAGAACGTTCTATGACAGAAGACATACACGCATCGGGAACGTTATTTCATGGTCTAATGGCTTGCATTTGATATGATAAAAGATAAGATAGACATGCTGATCAAGATGCGTACGCTGTGAGGCCCAGCTCAAGGGTGCGGGCCTGAGTACGCAATGCAGATCCGAATGATTGAAGCTTTTTCAGGTTGAAGCTTCGTCTATGAGGGCACGTTGAACGAACGGACCTTCGATGAGAGGATCAGAATCGACCAGCATCCATCATCTGAGCCTCGATCCCGAACGTCGTGTTGGCAAACCCAATGCCATCTCCTCCGCCACCAGCTGTCTCGCCTTCTTGCACAGCACCTGTTGAGCTCTGCTGATTTCCTCCATTGCCGCTGCCGTCGTTTGATCCTGCACCCTGGTTCATACGACTGAAGTAAGCGTCCCAGTTGGCAAAGTCGAGCGGTGCCCCTGGGATCGCGTCTAGCATGTTGGGATCTACGCGCGAGGCAAACATGCCCGCTGCTGCGTTGGCAGATGACGCGTTGACGCTGCCGCCTACACCTCCGGCTGCTGCATTGGTGCCGTCACCCAGCGCGCTGCCGCCGCCGCTGTTGGGGTCAAAAACGAACTCTGCAGGTGCCCAATAGGCGTTGTTGAGATGCGGGTTGAAGTTGAAGTTGGGACTGGCAGGCGAGATGGCATTCTTTGCGACCGAGAGTTGGGCTCCCCCAGCGCTGCTAAAACCGAGGTTGGAGAGATTTCCAAAGTAGTTGCTGTTACTGTTGGTGCCGCTGTTGCTGCTATCGTTGTTGCCGGAGCTCTCGGATAGGCTGTTGGCGAACGAAACGAGGCTCGAGTCGAGGAAGGCATTGCTCGCGCCCATTGCGTCCGGTTGGACGGGTACCATGGTCAAGAGGCGTGTACCGGAGCGGGTGACAGGTCGACCTTCTGCGTCTTGCCATACCTCGCCGCCGAGGTGAGTGAGATTCAGCATTGCATCGACATTCGAGCCATCGCTAACGGAGGAAGAGCGGGCAGGAATACTGCTTGTGATGCCTGACGAGCCGGTCGGTTCCGATGTTGCAATGCCATTGAGCGATCCGGGCAGCGTAGTGGTGCTGACGCTGTTGAGCATCGCAAAACCACCATTTGCCAGCGCTGCCGCAAAGCTATCGGTGGCATCCTTGTTGGTCGACAGACCAAGTGCTGCTCGGTATTGGTCGTACGTCTGCCAGCCTCCATTCTGGTCGTTGCCTGTACGGACGAGCGCAGGGATGCGACTGCCGTCCTGCGTCTCCTGCATGATGATAGTGCCCTTTGGCAGGTCTCGCAGCACCAGCCTTTGCTCAGCAGCCACGTAGACACCTCCTCCCGGTCGCGATGCATCTGGCTTGAACACGATACCGCGAACATTCTCGCTCGATTTGCGGTTCGTGACACCTGCGGTAGGGTTGAGCGTGCCACTTGAGGGAGTGTTTGCATACACACCCACGGCGCTGTCGCAGAGAAGCGAGATGACGCTCGCGGCCTTGCCACGCATACCCACGTCGTCTTGGTCGTGGTTCTCACGACGGTAACGACCCATGATGTCGTTGAGCTTTCTGAGCTGCGCCTGAGCATTGACGTCACCGCGACGAACAAAGGCATGATACTGGACGGTGGCACAAGATACAAGGCAGTAGGAAACGATCTGCCAGGTGTCGAGGTAGAAGTCGTTCTTATCGACCCACGAGATGGCCTCCGTCGAGTACTGAATCAGCGAGCTCATCCGCTCGATGGTCAGACTGAACTTGAGATGCGTGGGGCAAATGTAAGAGATGCGCATGAAGACGCGGAAGAACAACATCATCAGGCAGGCAAATCCAACATGCAGTATGCCGGCAGGAGCACGAGAGTCGGCTCCTTGGAAGACGAGCTCAGACGGGAGAGCTGCCTTCCATGCATCGATGTCGCGCAGCAAGCTCAGGATTTCCTCGTCGGTGGCGTTCATCAAGCCAGTCGGGCTGTAGATGGTCTTCATCACACGACCAAAGAGGATGGTGAGCTTGAGCATCTCGGTGTTGTAAGCGAAAGGTCGGTCGGTCGTCGGGTCCGAAGGCAGATCGTTCGATGAGCGCAAGATCTCATACGGCGAGGGAAGACGAACGTCGCAGTCGGTCAAATCGATCATCATAGGGTGACCGAGAGAGATACTCTGTAGTCGATCGGCAGTAACACAACATCCCCAGATCCTTCGCTTTTGCTCCAGGAAGAAAGCATCATGCGATAATTCGTCCTTGCCGCTAGCATCGCGGTGCAAACCAAGATCCTGTGCCATACGAATTGCTGCTCCTGTGCGGTTCCAGCATCGCGTACCACTCTGTAGCGCAGCGTTTCCGTGCAAGTCGGCATGCAAAGACATGACAAGCAGAGCCCGAACTGTCACCGAGTTGGAGGAAGACAAGAAGTCGTTCTCGCGAAACAGCGCATTGAGGGTCATCTTGACGGCGGCTCCTACCTCCTTAGGCACGTCACGGCTGAGCGCCGCAACACCGCAAATAGCATAAAGCAGAAGTGGTGGCGTCGGCGAGAGATGAAGGAATTCGGATTTGGTGACAACAGGGAAGAGGATGGCCATCTTCTCAAAGTAGGTGTTGACCAGCTTCTCAGCCACATCGCCAGCGAGGCGGCCCTTGATGGATTCCGGAATGCGTGTGACCTCCTCTTCATCCAGATCAGCAGCAGTAGGCGTTGCAGTCTTGTCAGCATCTGCACCAGCGATCCTTCGAGCACGGTGGAAGCGAATGATACCATCACCACTGGCACCGACCTCGAAAGTCTGGTTGTGCTTGATGTCGTGTGCTTCGATGGCAGCACCGGGGATGAAAGCGGTCGAGTGGACGATGTAGGCAATTGAAGTGGGACCAAGCACACGGGTATCGGGAGGGGGAGTGTGTGATGGGCTTCTTCGCTGAGGAATAGTGGGGACGGTGGGGGCCGAGTTGGAGTGTTGCAGCTGCTGCTGCGGTTGGGGCATACCAGTGAGCTGCTGGGATGATCCGCGAGGGAAGTGGGAGCTCTGGGTTTGCTGTGGCACGACGCGCGTACTCCAAGCTTGCTGAGGCATGCCACCTTGCATAGCATGGAAGCCAGTGGGGTTGTGGAGTGCGCCCATGTAGGGCTGTGCCGCCATCATACCGGGATAAGCGGGGTGACCGACACCATAGGCACCGGCGTGCATGGGCATGTGACCTGACATGACACCGTTGGCACCCGAGGCAGCTGCCACCGCGGCAGCAGCAGCCGCTGCTTCTTCGGCTTCGCGCTGGTACTTTTTCTTGAAGCGAGTCTCGGTGATAGGAAGAAAGAAGGTGCACTCGAAGCCGTACTGCCTGCAGTGGGCGCACACAAGACCGCCATTGCCGTTGTTCATGTTGCCCATGGGCGGTCCACCGTCGTCAATGACATCACAGCGGATCTTTTTGCGACGACAAGAATCGCACGCACGAGCCGTCTTGATACGCTTGCCAGAGGGCTTCTCCGCCGAGCCAGGTGTGGTCTTGCCTGTGCCAGATGGGTCTTTGCCATTAGCGGTATCGCTTGTGTAGTGGCCTGGGCTGTCATGGCTGGGGCTATACTCGTTCTTGAGCATGGGACCGGAGGAGGATTCGATCAGATCCGAGTCTTTGCGTTTGGTGCCTCTGCTGTTGGGGGTGCCGGTTGAGCTTCCGGGCGTCGGGGCTGTGCCGTCCGCGGAGGGGTTGTGTCCAAGATAGTCGGTCATATTAGCGGATAAAAGAGATGATAAGATAGACGTCGAGACCTGGTTGTTTAGATTAGCAGGGGCCCCTCTAGACGGACTGTCGCAGTCCGAGAATGTTCAGAGACGTTGCCGACGCTGTCTTGCGTTGCAGCGAGGATGCGGCAGATAAGAAGGAGGTGGCTGTTGTGCGCTGTGAAAGTCTGCCCAGGAGCGAATGCCTCTGGAGCAGATTGAAGTGTCTATGGTTGTTGCATGCCCAAACTAAGAGTTGGCAAGAAAGATGGATCGAAGTGAATCGTCGGGACTCTGTGAGTTGGAGGCAGGAAGACTATGAGTGCCATTTACTGATGCTACTAGTGTCCCTCCCGAATTTTGACAGCGGCGACGCTTAAAAAACCTTTTTTGTCGGCGAGTAAGGTCTACTTCTACAATCCGGTACGTAGAGGTTGTGATGATGAACAAGCGAAGATTGCAGTACTAGCGAATGCGTTATTGCGAGCTATCTTGTCGGAGGTGGTGGCTTCCTAGACCAGTGATTCGAAGGAAACGATTACGTTTCGTTCTCAATAAAAGGAGCGGCTCGCCTAGAGGTCGTCTGTTACGAGGTCGGGATGCGCGAACAAGGGCGGAGAGTTTAGTCCGGACGAAGATGAGTGTGGATTGGATGAGAAGATGAGAACGGCGAGGATAGATACGGAATCGCACAGAACAGGATGGCGGTGAGAAGGAGCGGAAGGATGTGAAATGAGGAACGGAATCAAGGTTGTCGAAGGGAAGGTCCATTCACGATGGGAAGTCAAGGTTGGGAGCGAACGATGAACGGGAATCCGTCAAGACGTGCGAGTTGGGACCGAAGGGCATGCACACAGACGGACACAAAGGTTGGAAGGCTCGCAAAGGTTGCAGAGTTGAAGAGTCGCCAGAGGGAACACGAAAGTCAGGATATGTTGAAACACAGGAAAGAGAGGCGCTGCTGCCGCTGTTGCAGCTGCTGTGTGGAGAATAAGTCGGATGTCTGTCGGTCGGTGATTCCTGTGATTGCCTCTCTCTGCTCAGAGACAATAGCGTGATTAGAAGGGGCCTGGTTCCGCTGCTGCCTTTGCCTCTCATTCCCGCTCGTTTCATTATTGTTGTTCGAACGGATCTTCGGCCTGTACACTGTAGTACCGTAGCGTGCTACATTGTGATTGGTCTGCATTGTGTGACGTTCAGTGGTTAGAACCAGACATGCGGATAGACACACACGCACAGCATCTGGAGTAAAAATGGACATTCCGACAAGTGGGTTGAAGTGATTCGAGGTCATGCAGCGCAAGCAAAAGAAATCAAACGGTGCCTTTCGGACTCGAGGACCGACTAACAGAATCTTAGAGCCGACAAGGACCAACGACCAACGACGGAAGGAGATCAGCAACTGGGAATAGATAGAGAGCGCAGCAGCAGAGCAGGACATGCATTACAGTGTGAGCATTTGCATCAGGGACGCGAGGGCAAGCGAGCAAGACACAGACGGCACATGCACGCAAAGTCAAGACTGGTGATGTGCTTGATAGCGTGCCTGTCCATCCTCCATCCTTGGCTACGCCCAATTTCGCAGGGAACGCAATTCACTGCTCAAAATGTGTTGAAAATCATTTTATTTGTTTTATTTCGAATCTTTTTGGGTCTCGAGTCAAGAACAGACTCAAGCCACAAACTCACGCCCGTGCTGCTCTGACAGGAAGGGCTCTGACTCTAGATCCGGCCACGGAGAGTGCAAGTGTGCTGGTCCCAGAATTTGGGAATCCTTCGCAAAGCTTGCAACCTTGCAGCAGCAGAATAAAGTAGACCCATCTGACTCCAAGACATTCCTCCTTCAGGTCCTTGCTACTTCACGTCCAGCACGCTGGTACGATATCATGGAAGCCACGACGTTAGCTCCTATGGTGCCTGATCTTAGTTTTAGTTTGATGGCTTAGTGCGGTGACGGGCATGCATCCAAGCGAATTGGGGGCACGCGAGTGGATCTCGCTTCCAAAAGAGACAGAGGGAAGGACACCGAATCACGCCCGCCTCAGGGGACTTGACCAATTTCCTACACCGTAAAGTCCGACTAATGCGCATCCTGTAGCGCATCTTCACGATGCCGCTATCACTGCAGAACGTCCCCTTCGACTCGCCTCTCCTATTCATGTATGCAGACACCTTCGTCAGGAAAGCCTCGGGTTGTCGTCGCCTACTCGAACACCATGCCGACACAACGACCACACAGCCAGGTTATGAATCGATTGCACACGTCCGTACAGCTGGACTTACACCAACTCGAGGGCAGAGGGTAGACCAGGCAGTATGTGTAACGTGTCTCACATTGCGAAGCAACTGATCTGTCGCTGGCTCAGCGAGTGAGGCGGTTGCGCTTCCATTCTCCAACACCTCTATCACCTTACGATCTTTTTGACACGGCAGATCCGACATGCTGGCAACCTCTCTGTCAGAAAGTGAGGCTTCGGATCGTTCGAAATGCAAAGTATGCCAGACGAAATCTCTTCTGGGCCGCCGGTTGATCCTCCAGCCATCGACGTTAGCTCGGCAGCTGCGTTGCTGATGCGCTAGACTCTTTTGCAGCCTGAAAGAGAGAGCTAAGAGCGGAGCTGCAAGGCTTCGACCTCGCATTTCCGACGATCAAGATTGCAGCTCCGGTAAGTAACGCTTTTTCTTCTGCTTTTTGTTTAAATTTATTTCATTCTTGCTATTCAAAGAGATCGGTTCCCGACAGCTTAATCTTGCAGCTTCCCATGAAGAGAACACCACTCGAGCCAGCTTATTAATATTGTCATACATATTCGATGGGAAGCACAATTGAAGCTTCCCGGCTGTCCATGCAGAGATGCGTGCAGGTCAAGGCCCTGACGATTGTTGATGCCGGTGCAACTGCTTGTTGTCTCGATTGTTCCTTCTCATGACTGCAGTTCCTGCTTTGGAGTACGGCGCAGCATGAACGCCGCCCGTGGAACCAATGACATCCACCCGACGTTCCAACGCTCTTTCTGCATTGCAATTCCACCGCATCAATCCTGATACGGCTGCACCTCGGACGTTGATCGGGTTGAGATGCTGTCACCCGGGATCAGTCTGAGCGCTTTGTCGATCGGAGCCATTCATCGGTCCATCATTCGGAAACCTCAAAGGTCGCTCTCTGGTCATCACTCTCCCATCCTAGCAAGAGCTGCAGCAATATCTGCATCGATCTCGAACCTGACGTGTGTACCCAAGTTCACCATTGGCGAGCTTTGCTCGTCTTGTCGGCCCAAATCGTCCGTAAGGCACTCTCAGCCTTAAGATAGGGGGAGCTTCGCTAAGATAGCCAGCCGCAGTCGCCGGACTTGCACAGCCATACCATCCCTTATTTTCAGGAAAAGGAGGGGAAGCATCTCGGGTAACGATAATGCAGCTAGTGATCTAGGAACCGACGCCGAAGAGCAGCAGCACCACTTGCACGCCTGCCAAGCTTTGACAGCCAATCATCGAGCCGTTAGCGAGCGAACAGAGCAAAAGACAGAGGCGTAATGTAGTGAGCAGCTTTCGCCACGCTAGCCTCAGCATGAAAGAAGGGGAACAGGGTTCAGGGTAAACAGATGTCCTCAGCTGGCAAGCCCTTCGTCCGGCGGTTCTGCTGCTGCTGCATCATCGTGCCGCCGGTCCAGAGGGCGAATTCCGGCCAAGACGTCGTCGTCGTCATCGCTCGTTGCTCGGGGGCTAAACAAAGCTCGCTACCAATACAATAAGCGGAGAGTGGCTAGGTCAGGCACGCATTGAAAGCAGAGTAAAGCGCAACCAAACAAGCGACAGGGTGACAGGGTCGAAAAAGAAAACGTGGCCGTGCCGAGATGCCGAGAAGGACACGTCAAATCAAAGCTCACGCCAAAGTATTCGCGCAAAATTTCCACGCTCCGCCATTTGGAGTCTGGTAACCTGTAAGGTGCTCAATTTTGCAGGATGTTTGATTGGTTGCCTATGCGCTGTCGATGACGACGTTACGAACAACTCGATACGTGATGTCAACTTAGCGCGAGCAGTAATTGTTCAGATGGGCAACCACGCGAGGATGGGCCCTGACGATCTCGACCAGTTGTTGTCAAAAACACGAGGCTTGCCGATCCAGTACGATGTTTGCCGATCCGAAAATGCCGAAAGCAAGAAAAGTGGGAGCTTGCCCTAGTCTTGATGAGTGTCGTGTGCAAGCTCAACTCCAGATCGTGGATTCCGATTCGACGTCTTGTCGGGCATCGTCTTGCATCCTCAACAAATACTTGCTACTCGTGTTCAACCCACCAAGTTCATCGACATTGTTCAACGAACACATTGGTTGGTGGTGATCTCCTTGATTCATTATGCTACGAAGAAAGCCTAATCAGTGCTGTGTTGAAGAAACTTATTGATTGGTGGTTGTATCCCTAGCCTGTTATGCTACGAGCAAAGCATCACAGAGCCGCCTTCTCGTCGTCTGTTCATGTAACTTATCTGTACTTCGTCTAGCCGAATCCTGACCCGTTCTTGGAAGTCGTTGCTCCACTTTGTCCTCAGCACGATCTCTTCCTTCGTTCAGAGTATCGTTGAGCGCCACCGTCGCCTTTCCCTCGTCATCTCTCACATCTTCGGCGCTGTCTCTCTCAGCTTCTTTCTCAACATCTCTTTCCTCTCCACTGCCCCTGCTCCTGCTCTGTTTCATCTCATTACCGGTCCTTTCACATTGTGAGTTCCCTTCGAGCTCAACAGTCTCCAACCGCGGATCAGCCTTCCTCTCCCTCTGCCGCCTCAAAAACCCTTCTTGACCTCTAAATATCCTACAAGCAAAAATCGTACTCGCCACCCCTTCCACCCTGATTGGCAAATACGGACTCGTCAATCTCGCTGTACACGTCAAGATCACCACCATTGCTATCGCTTTCACCGTGGCCGAAAATACTCCAAAAAAGATCGCGTCGGACAACAACATGTTCGCCACCTCACCCCTCCCTGGCCTTTCTCCTTTTCGAGCCAAAGTGGGGGTTAGGAGGGTTGGAAGTACGACCAGGAGTGTAAAAAGCGCATCGATAGCCATGGGGATGATGAGTGGGGCGGTAATCCAAGCTGGACTGACGTAAGTGACCGTTGTGACCGCTGTAAAAGGCTGTTTCGAGCCACTGTTGGACGCCGAATTCGAGTTGGACGCCGCTAGGAGCATGACGCTAATCCCACCTATCAGCTCGATCGCTAGCAGAGAATGGATGAGAAAGGAGACGAGTTTCGGCCTTTCAAAATGCAAAATCTTCGCTCTGTATCCAAGTATCGCTGATGTCGAAGTGAATAATACGGGGAGTAGGATGGCGCGTAACCAGTGAACAGAGCGGGCGTTGTTCGGGTGATTCTTGGCGATAGGAAGAGTGAAGTAGGCGAGTACGAGGATTCCAAACGCCATAGTATAGCGCGAGAGGAGATAGGCAACGGGTATAGGCCGAAGACGCCGTTTAGATACCATAGCGGTGAGAAG
This sequence comes from Pseudozyma tsukubaensis, assembly GCA_001736125.1. Lineage (NCBI taxonomy): Eukaryota > Fungi > Basidiomycota > Ustilaginomycetes > Ustilaginales > Ustilaginaceae > Pseudozyma > Pseudozyma tsukubaensis. The sequence goes on along the minus strand of MAIP01000025.1, from coordinate 97,319 downwards.
TCGGATGTCGAAGGAGAGGAAAGAGATGATTTCTGCGGCGGTAACCCAAGAGCACAGAGCAAGGGAGTCAGCTTTTGTAGCGGCAAGAGTGATCGTTCGAGTTGTCGATGCCCTAAACTCACCTCCTATCACGAGGCCTGCCAACGTAGCAGTAATGTGAGTGTCTACAATGGCCATCTTGAGCGGGTCTTCCGTCATCCTTTGTTACCCTCCAAATCGAGTGTTGAAGAGGTCCGATCTTAGCGTTTCCGCTTGGCAGATATTCTGTTGCGCCCTTTATGACCTTTCACAGTAGGCCTCCCACTTCGCTTTTGTTTCCTGCGTTCTTAAGTCTTGCGGATCAAAAGTGATCATGAAAACACAGAGATCTGGTTTCCAAGGTGATGATGACCAAACCGATGATGACGGCAACTCTCGCCGCCGTACGGAAAGACTCGATCTCCGTCTGCTAGCTGTGTGGGCATTTCGGGACGTTTCTACCGAGATTCACATGTGTTGTCAAGCCAGCACGTTGCCCCCTTTCTTTTGTCTTGTCTGCAACACGACCATGGGGCGGCGAGGGAGGGGCGATTCGCGTTTACCGCCTGCCCCTTTGATGCTTCGGAACATTTGCTTTGACTCGACATCATTTGCCTCAATAGTACGCACGGCCTAGAACGGGCTATCTTGACCGATGCCAGCCCGCCTGTGCATAGAATGAAGAAGATAATCGGCTGTCGAGAGCAGCCACGTAGGAAAAAGCAGGTACATACGAACGCTAAACGAGCTTGGCGAATGCCGTTGTAGCTTCATATCCGACGCTTTTCAACGCTTTGTGTAGAGGCGTTGTAGGCTCAAAATGTGGGCGAGTGTCGCACGATTTCAGGGCAACCGTTGCTGGCTGAGTCAAGTTAAGGTACGCGGACCGGCGAATACTACTTTCGGATGCAACCGCGCTACAACATCCGGTATCATCAAGGAAGGGTGTGCGGTCAAGCAACGCATTGGCGCTTGGCCGGTTGCAGGGCGCTCAAATCCACGATGACCAGGTCACCAGGGTCCCGCAGCTGAGAGCATCGGAGTGGCGCAAGCTCGAACAAATGTGACCACAAGCCTCAAAGGATGGTTGAAGTAACTCTTCGTTGCGATGGTGGGTCGAGGTAAAGTGATACAAGTACAGAGAGAAGGGCGGATTGCGATGTCGGCGTTTCGGAAGCACGACCTTTGCGCTCCTTTCGAACGCACCAAGCTGTCAAAGCCGCATTTCAGCTTAAAGGACAGGCATTACATCGACTGTAGTGACGGCGTAGCCACAGAGGGACAGCCGCTGATGGATCTTTTTGCTTTCGTTGAGTGTGATGGGCTTTTAAGCACCACGAGCCTTGATCGCCATCACCAGCTGGACCTTCTTCCTCACCATGTCCGCAAACCTTCTTCTGTGCCTTTCGCTCTTCTTCCTCCTTCTTTCTTCATTTGGCTTTTCGTATCTCTGTTGCAACCTCAGCTCTTGACGAACGTTATTCCTCCTTAGCAAGACTGAGAGTTGTGCGTATGCTCTTTGGGGGTCAGCCTGTGGGGTGACACGAATGGATCTTCCGCTGAAGGGTGTTGCTGGCCAGGAAGGTTCTCCGTAAACGGCACGGTTGGACCATTCGGATTCGAGGTCTTCGACGTAGCCGCGGCGTCCATCGCCTGGACGAGAGAGGCGTGAGGAGGAAGAACCGCGGGTGGTCTTCTCGTATGAGTCGGTGAGAGAGTCGAGAATGGCAGTGTACGTCGATGCGGCAGAGGTGGAAGATGCGGAGGAAGATGACTTGAAAGAGGGCTTGTCGGCAGAGCGCAAGGATGTGGAAGCGAACGTGCGGCAGAGCATGCCAATGTCGCTAGATGACGGTCCGGCCATGGCAGGTCGTAGCGAAGACTTGGCCGAGTTGATGACAACGACAGCTGCAGTGGCCCGCAATGGTCGCGCTACTGCGTTTCGTAACAGTGACATGGTGATAATGTGTTGGCCAGGATGGAGTAGGTAATGACGTTTGAGATCGGAAGAATGGTTGAAGTTGGCAGTGTGAGAGGTGCATGTTCTTCCGACTTTCGAAAAAATGGCGCTTTCAAAGCTGCTCACTTTTTCGGATCCGCGAGAATAGGCTTCCGGTCGAATTTTGTCAATGTTGTTGTTGGTATGGATCTGACATCTTGACAAATTTTGCTAGGCTAGCGACCGTCCTCTACTCTCCTCCTCTCACCTAGCAACACTCTCACAGATATCGTCGCCGATGATGATTACACATATTACAGATTGCATGTCGACAGCTGCTCTGAGACTAATCGTCGTCGAGATAATCGTCGAAATGATCACTGTCGTCGTCTCGCAACCAACCACGTTGTCGTAGTTGGCGCACTTCGGTAAGCCACTCGCGTGCCGCATCGCTGATGTCGGCCTCCTCGATCAAATACTCGACCCTTCGCATCGCTTTCTCCAGCACTTGGAATCCGATGTCTTCTTCGCATTTCTCCTCTGACTTGTCTGCACTGTCGCTGCTCCCGTGACTGCTGCCTGACTCCTCCGTCTCCATGATCGAAATTCGTGCTTTTGGCTCCTCTTCGCGCTCCAGCATGGCGCCGACAGTGATGAGCAAGGCACATGCGCATTCGATCTCCCACGCTGAAGGAATGCCCAGATACACTGTCTTTTCGAGAAAGCGATCCAACCATTTGGACAAGACCGGTGGTTGGAGCACCTTGTGAACCGCCAGTTCGCCGATGAATCTGACCACGTCGATCCCGACAAACTGGTCTTTTGTTTCACCCACCTGTGCCCAGCGTCTGCGCAACTGAGCTCGGTCCACCCACATGGGACCCCTCGGCCGCTCATCTCCGAAGCCGTCATCTTGATCTTCGTCGAGAACAAAATCCTGAAAGACAGGCGAGCCTTTGCCAGGAATGTCGAGCCTGTTGTGCATGTTGGTCATGGCAATGCCCTGTTGCAGGATTCGTTCGAGCTCGTCATTGAGCACATTCAGGAAGAGCTGGCTGTGACTGAAGTTGTGCTTGGTGCGGCTGGAAACGTTGAGAAAGCGGCAGTACTGCTCAATAGCCTTGTCAAAATCTTGAGAGATCTTAGCAGAGACAAGGGCTAAACTAGATGCGGAGCCGTAGGGTGCCTTCGGGTCGTCGAGGAAGTGCAGGAAGCCCGTGGTTGTGTGCTTGAAGAGTCGGCTGCTGATGGCACGAGTGGTGGCGATACCGAGCTCCGAGTCGGGATATTGAATGAAGGAGTAAAGCTTGCACATTGAAGTACTGAGAAAGCGAAGAAGCTCGATACTGACAGGATAGGCGTCTTTGCGAGGATCGAAGTACTTGCCGAAAATGCCATCGATACTCTCCTCTACCCTCTCCAGGTCGGCGTCTAGATCTGCAAGCAGGGCGTTGCTGTATAGCGGCACGTTGAGACTGCCGCCTCCCAAGACATCGGTGCCCGCTTTGCCGCACTGAAGCAAGCGTTCGAGGGGTGGCTCTGGCTCGGGTGTAGGAGGGCGAATGACAATCCTTGGCACATGCATGATAGCTTTCATAGGAGAGGCACGGCGTCGAGGCGATGCTGATCTCGGAGACGAAGACAGAGAAGGAGATCGAGATCTTGACCTCGAGCGTGACGCTGATGTCGATGTAGTCTGGCCATTGCTACTTTTGCTACGTTGCTTTGCGCTTTCGGCAGCATGTCTGCGACGCTTCTCGGCTGCGGAAGCGGTCTTGACGCAGCTCAGACGCTTTGTAGCTGCCATCTCCGCACTCAATGCCAAGGCCTTGATAGGCTTGGGCTTGGGCTTGACCATGGTGAGCAATGTATGCTGTCTATCCGCAATGGGTTGCGGCTTGGACGAGCATCTTGGAGATCGGTTGGCAGCTTCCAGAGAGGTATAGAGGCTGTCAACAGAATAGTGCTGGAGAAAGGCGGAGACCTTGGACGTCGCTGTGGGTTCCGCCGTTGCTGTGACTGTGCTCAGTCGCGGGTCGATCGGAATAGATTGAGCAGTACTACGCAGCGACGTATAATACTGCGTATTTTGCGACTTGACGGTATAAGGATTGGGACGCGTGGCGACGTACGACTGCGAAGCCAACTTCTCGGGACTGCTGGAGGCGAAGTGGAAAGGATCCCTGTAGCAGGAAGGCGAGAGATGGTGTAGCATGATGTGGTTGCAGGAAGAGATGGAGGAGCGGAAAGAAAGCGGTTGATGTAGAAATCGCAGAAGCGGAATGATTGGTGGGTCAAAGCTGCGGAGGAGCCGCTGAAGCGCAAAGATGCGGTGAAAAAAGGGAATGAAGGCGCTGCGGAGGTGTCAATCTTGTCGATGAAAAGAGAGTGAATGCCGAGGTGGCGGTGTGGATGTGCGGATGAAAGTGCGGAAGGTGGGTGCTGCGCAGTCGGGAAAGCAGGGTGCGGAATAAGTGATGAGGTCAAAAACCTTAGCAACTTGCAAGAGAACAGGTGACCGAACAGGGAGAGCAAGATTGAAGAAGAGGGAAAGGAGGAAAGATGGAAAATGTGGGACGCCGAGCGCGGACGGAGGATGGCTTTCTTATAAGGTTGAACAAGGTTTGAAGCGTCTATGCTGAACAGCCGCTAGGTCAAGGCGGAATGGAGCAAGGGGAGCGAGCTTTTGAGCTAAGATTGAGCCTGAGCTTGAGCTTCGAGCTAGAAGCTTGTCGGTGCAGGAACCCCACCGTGGCGTTCGGTCAGAGGCGAGCCGCAGGAGAGAGAGATCCGACCGAATGACATGATCATGTTGGCATTGGATGAATGCGTTTGACCTCTTATCTAGTCTCGCTGTCACTTGATTGGAGCCGGATGCTTTGGCCTCCTGCGGAGAAGCGGCTAGCGCCGTATCGTGGCGGGCGCAAGAAGAAGAGCAAGGATGCGGCACCGTTGCAGATTGGCTTTGTTTGCATTTCGGGGTGCATGGTGGAAGATCACAAGTGCGCATCGAAACAGGCCAAGTGAAGTGAATGCAGTGTGTGTGGGTCCGAGTCTTTCGACTAAGTCATGAAAGAACTGCCAGAAAATACAGACGCTGTGCGCGAACCGCTTCGCCATTCCTTCTCGAGCGCTTGCGGAGAGATCTAATCATCACACTTGCATACGCTCGAGCCTCTATCTGCGCAGATGCTGCGTGCGTGCGTTCACATGCGCTACCACACGAGATGAAAGTGTGCTGCGCAGGTGATTGCACGCAAACTACATGCAAGGGCTGCGAGCTTGGGCCTCTTCGCTACGCCAAACAACGCATTCTGTCAGCTGTCGGGAACCATCCGAAAGCCAAATGAAGTATGCGACGTGAGCCGCTTCTCTCCTCCCTCAACTAGACGCCGCAGTGCAGTATTGCTGCTTTGATCATGATCGAGCATGGGAAAGATGGAATACCTATCTCATTGCTGATGCTTTCTTGCTCGGGCTTCTTTTGTACAAGTGCTTATGGTGTTATAGCTCTGAATAAGGTCGAAGATAATTTGGCCACAAAAAGAAATCGAAAAATCATTATTGTTAGACAGCTCTTACCAACATTTGCCGAATTGAATTTGACGCGCTGGACGCGTGCTCTTTGGCAAAACAGCCTCAAATCAACACACAACACACACTCACACACTCATGCGCAGATGAGCGAAAATTGAGCTTTGTGTGAATGGAGCTGTGCTGTGCGGGCGGGAAGGGGAGAGCAACACCTTTGTGTTGCTCTTCGTGTCAGATAAACACTCACACTCTCGACTGAAATTTGTACGAGGCGCTGGCACCGCATCTTGCTCTTCACTCTTCTATTCTTCTGCATACACCACCATCCCAGTTCATCCTCACAAGCGTGTTACAAGCACAAGCAAACATGACCTCGTTCACACCTAACCCCAACTTCGACAAGGAGAACTCCAACCCCAAGGACTGGGCTTACCACCTTGGTTAGTATCCTCCGGCATAGCACCCTTGCTTCATCATGTGACTTCATCGTGCTGACCTAACCACTGTAATTCCTTCCTGGCTCTCCTTCCTGGCCCTCGCATTCAACAGGCTGCCTGCCACAGAAGCACCACATCGTCTTCACAAAGGAAGACTTTGTTCTCTTCCTCAAGCAGCACAATGTCCACGTCGGACCCAACTTCACCGAGCTCTCCAAGTTGCCAAAGTAAGTAGTCGTGCACTGCAAGCTTGTAAGAAATGCTCGACCTGAGCTGATTAAATTTCCTTTCCTTCCCTTCCCTTTCTGCAGGTACGCTACCATCGGCAAGCTGACCGTCTCGGACGAGGCCGGCCCTTCCACCTCCGCTGCTGCTGCCGCACCCGTCCAGCAGGTCTCCCAGTCATCGCGTGACTTTGATGCCGCTCCCGCACAGCAGGCTGAGAAGTCCAACGTGGTCTACACCAGCTCAGGAGAAGTCTTCCGCCCTAGCCGAAAGGTTCGTCAGCTTCCCGGTGGAGGCTCTGCTCAGGTCACCGCACTCTTTGGTAGCGAAGAAGCCGAGGACCAGCCAGCACCAACCCTTGCACGACGAGCCGCTCCCGCCGCACCAGCACGTGTCGATGACGGATTCGAGCCTCTCGGTGCAGCTCCTGCAAGGCGTGTGGCTAGTGGGAACGTTTCGGCACCCAAGGAGTCGCATTTTTACGACGATGTGAGCGGAGAAAAGGCAGGCGTGTACGAGGGTGTACGCAATGATGCGGTCATGAACAACGGTTTCCGTCCCACTCGTCGTGTTCGTGTGCCAGGTGGTACTGGTGGGCTGTCTAGCATCTCGTTTGAATAGATGGACTCCAGAAGATGCTTCGAGACGGATCAACACGCTGCCTCATATACCCTGAAATGACATACTTGGCTCTTTTTCACTCAGAGTTTGATGCCGATGCCGCGGTTTGGATTGCCTGAGAGATCTTTTTTCTTCACACAGGCTGCATGAAGCAATGCAGTGCAAATCAGTTCACTCGACGAGGCTGAGAACGGGCCGGTCGCACACAGCAGACTCAATTCATGTGGGGAAGGGCAACGTCATTTTTACATTCCTTTCCTGTTGCGTGTGATCACATCAAAGTCATCCACAAAGTGGCTGCAAAGTCATCAAATTGTTTCCGCTTAGAAAGCGTTGTTGAGAAGCTGGTAAGTGAGCTTTCCATTGTCGTAGAAAAAGTCACAGACGTCTCTGTGAGGGATAGGGCCATGAGTAATTCCTTGAGGCGCAGAGAGATACTGTGTCTTTTCACCCTTGCATTCGAGCAAAGGACCTTCGAATGCCTGCCACGGGTTGTAGTTCTGAACCTTTTGAGTGTAGGTGTAGCTTCGTCCTCGGGCCTTGAGGTAGCCGCTGTCAGGGTTGGGATCTTCGCCTCGAACAAAGGCGCTGAAAGCATCGGCGTTGTAGGTGACAAAGTCGAGGTACTGCTTGGTGACAGGCAAGTTCTGGAAGTCAAGACTGCCGAATACTGACATGATGTCGTCACCGTGGCAGACTTCCACGCCGGTGCCCTCCGGTGTGCACTTGGGTGGCATGCCCACCGAGTCGGTGTAGCCAGAGTCCGTTTCGTACAGGTAAACCTTGGGGAACTGAGAGGTTTTCTGAGCCAGATCCATGATACGCTGCGTTGGGCAGGTGAAGAAGTTGTAGGTGAAAGCATTGGCGAGCGTCTCACGTACCGAGTCGTTGTTATTGGGGTTGAGGTTGAAGAAGCCAGATTGTTCGATCTCGGCGGCAAAGTCGGGCTGGTAGAGACTCGTCAATGCCTTGTCAAGCGCAGGCTGCACGTTGGGCAAGGTCTGGTTGAGGAGCGAATATACGAAAAGAGTGCCTTCTCCCGAAGTGGTACCGAGGAGGACGGGGACGTTGTTGGGAATCGTGCCGTTGCCAGCAAGGTAGAAGAACTGGTCGTCGATCAAGTCATCGGGAGTGGGAAGGAATGGTTGGATGGAAGCCGAGAAGAGACTCGAGCCAGATACTTTGCTTAGCGCCACAGTGATGGCGTTGGTCGCATTGGTGAAGGCGCCGCCCTGAACAAACACGGACGGGTCGCTGACATTCTGCAGACATTGAACCATGGCTTGTCCGCTAGTGGGGCAGCTCAAGCTGGTGGCGACAGCAGGGGTGATGTACCGTGACTGAACTGAACGGTTGATCCAAGGCACCCAGGGGTTTGACAACATGAAAGCGGCACGGAAGAGACCCTTTGCTGCCGAACTTGAAATCAGCGCAGCGATACTCTCTGCACCTGCCGACTGTCCGCCAATGGTGATACGCTCAGGGTCACCACCGAAGGCAGCGATGTGTTCCTTGACCCACTTGAGCGCGAGAATCTGATCACTGGTACCGGCATTACCAGGAAGATCGTTGCCAGATGCGAGCCATCCAAGCGCACCAAGACGATAATTGATCGAGACAACGACAATATCAGAGCGGGAAGCGAGGTTGCCACCATCGTACGAGTGAAGCGAGTTTCGTCCGCTGGTGAAGGCACCTCCGTAGATGGCGACGAGAACAGGCTTGAGCTCCTTTTTGCTGTACGCGCCGAGCGACGGGGTAAAGATGTTGAGGTTCAAGCAGTCTTCGCCAACAGGCATGGGACCCAGTGGAGTGGTGGTCTGCACACAGGCATTGCGGTAGCTGGTAGCATCGAGCATCTTGTTGCCAGTGTAAGGCGTGGAGTGCATGAATCGTTTCTGTCCAACAGGAGCGTCACCGAAGGGGACACCCAAGAACCTGAAAGAGCGGCGATCACGGTAGCCAGTAAGCGTGTAGTCCCCGGCCTGGACCGAGATGCGCTTGTCGGCGCCAAAGGTGCTCTCCTGAACGTTGGCAAAAGGATTGGCTCGAGGTACGGAGGCGGGAGGCGCAGTGTGGGTGCAGAGAACACCGAGCTTCTCGCCCTGACCGTAAGGGCGGATGGAGCCTCGGCTGGCCTTGTAGGCGACGACATTGTTGGAGCCACCGTCCAGCCAGAAGGTATCATACCAACCGATGGTACCAGCGTAGCGGAGGTAGTTGAACTGGTCGATCAAATCCGAGCCAATGCCACCCTGAAGCGAGTTGTCAAAGGGGAACACTTTCTCGCCGATGCGTGCGCAGATCTGAGCAGCGCTGTCAGAAGTGACCGAGTTTGGAAGGAGCAAAGCGCCAGTCGAGGTGACGTTGCTAAGGTCATTCTGATAGAGAATGTGGATTGGACCAAGATCGGCCTGGGAGGCTACGCTGCTGTTGGTGGGAGCGCCATCACGCTCGGAGAGGAAGGGAACGGCTCGGACGAGCTGGCTTCCGAGGACGATGGCACTGACGATGCCGCTGAAAGCGGTAGAGAAGGTCTTCATCCTGGTGACAGCAAGCTATCGATCTTAAGGTGATCAATGGTAGCTTGGCGTCGTCGGCGAAGGGACGATGATGGTGGTGCTCGACAAAGGAGGGGGAGAAGCTATATGCAATCGAGCAAAGATAGCAGCTACGGAGCTTCAAAGCACTGAGGGTTGACTTTGCCAATTGTCTCGAGGGGTGGGTCGGACAGTGCAGAAAGTGGATTTCCTTGGGGCGGGTGTACAAATGAGGACAACTTGACAAGAGTTGAGGATGTCGGGAGGGGATCCAAGCGGAAGGTGGGCAGATCGAAATGAGCAGGGTGCGTTTCGACTTGATTTGCTCGTTCGACAAAGGATGAGAGGGGAACGGGTGGCGAGGCCGTGGAAATGGTTACGCGTCGTGTCCTTGGGGCGTGGGAGGAATGAAGGGAGTAGGGAAAGGGGCAAGGAAAGAGGTGAAGAAGATGTGAAGTGGTGACGAGGGGCTTGGAAGACGAGGGAGAAAGAGAGGCGAGCATAGCGTATATGTAGTGGGACGGCGGTATATGACATGCAACGGCAACAACGGCAGTGACGGGAAGAGACCCAAAGTGTGTGAGCCTTTTCCCTCTTCGATTGTCGCAGAGTGCTCTTAGCGAGGAACTAGGCGTGGGGAAAAATGCATAGCCATACCATTTTGCGCCGACTGGGCGTGGCGCAAGTGGACGGTGCAGGAAACGGTGACAAATGCCAATAGATGTCTGACAGGCCGCAAATAATGACTGGCGGCTGCCTTGACGAAGTTCGCACAAAGAAGCACTCTGTAGCCGAGGTTGAACAGCATCAAGTCAAGCACGGCAAGGACGAGAAGAAGAAATCAGCGGTCCGTGCCGTTCATGCATCAAAGCTGTCACAAAGTGGATGAGCTCAGTGAGGTGAATCAAAAAGGGTTTGACGGGAAGCGGAGTCCGTTCAGTGACAGACCAAAAGAAAGATTGATATTACAGTTCCGCGGCACACGATGCATGCTGCAGGGGCGAGGCAATCTATTGAAGGTCAAGTCGGTGGTGGGTCGATCGCTGATGAAGAAGCCAAAGGAGAGGTACGAGCGAGACGCCGCGTGGGTCGATTCAAGTATTGTTTCAGAGCTGCCTGATGAAGTCAGATCGGACGGCTGTATCCCATGTCGGTCACATACATCAACACTTAGATAAGCGGCGATGCGAGCGGCATTAGGAGACGTATTGCGCATGGCCCACCAAATCCATTGAATGCACCATGCGACACCGTCTACTATTGAAGTGAAGCTGAGGGGCTTGTCAAAGCTAGACACACGCTGATATTGGCTTCCGACTCTTGCTCTGTGGCTTTTCCATTCGTATACTAACTACTTCTAACTTTGGTCAAGAGATTGCAGACGAATTGCCTGCGAAAGCCGTTTCCCACTGTCTGGGAAGTTTAGTTCGGCTTGTCGTTTCAGCCCTGCAGCTGCTTGCGTGGGAAAGTTTGGCTTCTCCCCACGACCTGCAGACGGCTCGACCGCATCAACGAACTTCTTTGGCGAGAGCATTTCGCCGGTACAAAGGTCTATGTGAAGATTGATGATGGCAAGTACTACCGGTGACACTCTTGACCCGAGCCGGGAGTATGGTGGCCGGTACCTGAATCAAAGCATTCGAGGTGCTCACAGAAGCGAAGCCGTGGAGATGGGTTCGCATGTGCTTCGGACCCTTCACATTGTCGTCTTCAGATTGCGGGGTAAGGGAGCCCGCCATGCAAGTGGACCGGCGGAATCTCAACAGCGGTGACAAGCACAGGTGACACAACATGACAAGGGAGCAACCAAGCACAAAAGATGCAATGCTGTGCTGGGAAAAGCAACGGTCATGAGGTGTCTTGCATACGGAACGATGTCGACCGGTCAATTTCCCCGCACTTTTCTTTTCTGTTTTTCTCTCTGGCTACGCTTCCGAGTTCCGCGGTCTTGCCTTCTACTAAGATGTAGAAACAGTCAAGACCACGCGAGCATGGCCTTGTTCGGAGCCTGGAACCAACACTCAGCAATCTATTCGAGTCAATCAGCTGCTCGAACTTGCTCGCTCGAATGAGTCGATCTCAATCGTGAACGGGCGAGTTTCAGCGACAGACGAAGGAGCGCTTAAGTGATGAAATTAAAATTCATGTCGTGTAGCTGCATCGGCGGACTGATCCGATGAACAGATCGTGGCCCAATTTGTAAATCTTGTCCGGAGCACAGAAAAGGGTAACAAGCACCATTGGATTGCAGTCTCCACAGCCGACAAAATCACAGTAATAGTTCGCACGCAGTGGAAAGTACGTCAAACTGACTTGCATTGCATGGCGGACGCAACACCCTTACGAGAACAGGGAAGCTTTGGGCATAGGCCGATCAGCCTGATAGTTGCCATTCGTTCCAAAATCGTCACCCAGCATAGCGTAGGGGTCGGGCTCGCCATCGTCCCCTCCGTCATCCGCACGTTGGTAACCTGTATTATTGTTATCGAAGCCATCATCGTCGCTCTCCTCCGCTTCCTCTGCAACTGCAAGTGCTGCTGAAGCTCTCGCCTTCTCCGACTGCTGCGGCTGCGTCGGAAGCCCGCTCTGCTCCGCACTGTAACCAGGCAGCTTATCCTCTCCATCGTCACCCTTCGAGTTGGCCCCTGAGCCGTTACTACCCCCCGCTGTAGCGTTAAGAATCGGCCCTCTAGCCACGGGCTTGCTGTACAAATGGGCCGAAGCGTACCGCCTCGCACTTTCATCCAACGCACTGCTGTCCGGGACATACCTCGCTTTAGCACCCCGAATAAAGGTTTGTGGTTGTCGGTGGAAGATGCTCGCCAGGCTTGCACCGTGTAGGAGCAACTGATCGAGTAGCTGACGATCCATTCGATCCGTTTCGGTTGAGATGGCGGGTTTGGTACCGAGTACGACCGATCGTGCTGCCTCGGGGTCGGTGGAGAGGAGGCGCCAGTACATGAAGCCTCGATCGCGTAGGTCTGGATTCTCTACTTCTTCGGTAGCCCATTTGAGCACTTTCGGTACCAACTCTGCTCCTGCTGATGGTCGCTTGAGGAACAGCTTCACCGTTGCTGTCAAGAGGGCAAGTTGCACTTCGACCGGCTCTTCCAAGAACGTGTACAAAAAGTCCTCCAGAAGCTCATCCGAGTTCTCGATCCTGTCCGCGTACTGACCGATGATCCAGATCATGGCCGCCTTTGCCTCGCTCTCGTCTAGGTTGTCCAAATTTTCGCAGAGTGTTCCAATCACCGACTCGTACCTGTTGGGGTACTTTCTGAAGATGTCCTTAATCACGACGATCGCTTCCTGGACAACGTAGTTCACCTTTGTCTGTATCAAAGCCAGCAATGCTTGGATACATCGATCTGCCGCCGGTTCGATCTTGATTGCTAACCTTCCGATACTGCGTACCGCTTTTCGAGCAAAGTCAACATCGACCTCGCTTGCGTATTCCCGAAGTTCCGCCAAGACTTGCTCAACGTTCTTCTCATTGGCAAGACGGTAGATGATCTCGAGCTTGGCCATCTTGACGTAGATTGGATCGTTGTACTTGCAGAAGAAGACTTTGACTTCCTTTTGCAGGACGAGAGGCCGACGCTGGATGACGAGCAAGATGTTTCTTAATGCGACATATTGGACTTCGGGTCCAGAGGAGAGGAGAGTCACCAATGGGGGCGAAAGCTTTCTGCAGAGCGACTCCTTGAATTCGGCAGAGGCAATGTAGTTCATCAAGTAGAGAATGACCTTCGTTGCCGTCAACACGACTGCAGAGTTGGCATGTTGGAGTCGAACGGCAATGCGTTCTGCTAGGATCTCAGCATCGGTGAACTGCGTGGGAACGTAGAACATCAATGCTTCCAAAATGTAGGTTTGACCCCATTCCGAGCATTCTGCCAAAGCAGCGACGAGCTTCGAGGCGATCGTGTGGTTGAGTTTGAGCTGGATGTTGTCGGACCGTTCCGAGATTTCGACGAGCGCTGCCACTGCATTGGCGACGACGGTTGGATTGGCATCAGCGAGAAGATCGCGCAGCATACCGATGAACGAGTGCTTCTCGATGAGACGCTTGTCATGCATGTAGAGCTTGGCAACACAAGTGGCTGCCGTCTTGCGCACATAAGGATCCGCATCTTTGAGCGAATGCCGCAAAGGGTCGATCAGTGCAGACAGAACCGTCGGGACCTGGATATACGACATTGTCCTTATTGCCAGCGCCCTGATCAGCGGGTTGCGATCATTGCAGTCCGACAAGAAGCCAGGCACTGCGTTCGGCACGAGATCCGGTTTAGAGCGAGCGTAGTTGATAAGGTAGAGGTAGACCATCTTTTTGATCTCAAGCACCTGGATGTTCATGCATTGGACAACATCTGGGAAGAGAGCAGACATGTCGTTGCCCATGGTGGCATTGGCGATGATCTTCTTGAGGACGGCCTTTTTGCGAACCCATCCTTTGTCCTTCTTGTCGGCGTTGAGCTCCAGTCGAAGCTCATCGACTTTGCCGCGCTGAAAGAACTTGGCGTCCTTGCCAGAGTCGGCCATGGTGGGCAGCGGTCACGAGTAGACACAGAAGGAGATGAACAGATTGGCAATACCGACGTTTTTTTGGCGGTTGTCGAAGTCGTGCTCGTGCCTTATTGATGGCCAAATATTAGCAAAGCGAAGAGCTGTGGTGCAAGAAGCGTATGAATCCGAATGGTCAATTGCGAGTGAAGACGAAGATGCGCTGATTCTGGCAAAAGGAATGTGACAGCGCCAAGACGTGATTCAGACCACGTGAGGCTGTTGAAAGGCAAAGCGAGCGAAGAAAGGGTAGGTGATGGTCGATGTAACGTTATGTTGGAAGAAAGGGACGATGTGATGCCAAACGAGGGTCTCTCCGCACACGCGCGCAGCCTGGCTCGGGCCGTGGAGCTTGCGTCGGCTGTGCTGTGTTGCTGCAAGTGTGGAGGAATTGGCCGTTGAATTTCTTGACTGCCAGAGCGCTGGCCAATGCATACCTTTTTTTAGAGTTTGACTTGTTACCGGAGCTCATCCTGACATTCTTGACAAAAATCGTTGAAAATTTCGCCCGAGAAACGGCATAGCTGAGCTTGGAATACGAGCCTCGGAGACAGTCCGGGCTGCATGAGCAAGATGCAGCAGCAACACCGCTCGCTCTCACCATCACACATACAACAGTCTGTGTTTGACCGGCTGCACCCCAAGCTGAACTCGTTAGCTTCCATCCAGAGGCGTCTAGACGAGAGACAGCATATAGTATCGCACTGGAGCTTGTCAATTCCCTGAAAGATGAGAGGGTCGAATGCCAAGAATAGTCTCAAGTATACCATCTTCGCTACGTCCAATGTAGGTTGATTGTGAATGAGGCCTGACTCAGTTGAAAAACATCTCTCCCTGAGTATGACCATAGCAAGAAGGAACAAGGGCATTTATCTTTGGTGATGCAGTCGAGGAATGTATCGCTTGTTCTCTCCATCTCAGTCTGGCTGTGTCTAGTAGTATTGTATGCAGACGTTATCCTGTCACGTTTCAATGCAAGACGCGCAAGTTTGTAAGCACGCGAGACCAACACATAGCTAAATTCTAGAACTCCGCTGTAGCATAGAAAAGCAAAACAACTCCGCACTCTTCTGAAGAACACTCACCAACCTTCTCTCTGAAGGCCCCATGACGAGCTTTGGTGCAAACCTTTCTCCGATGCTGGTACATCGGATATGCTGCAACAGTGTGCGACATGATGAGAGCACGAGCACGTAGATTGACTGTATGAAAGCAGAAACAGCTGGCGAGTCCGAGGCCGCTTTGTTCCCCTTCCCTTCCCTACGCCAGCTTCGGTCACCCTTTGCCGGGTCTAAGCACCGTTCCTACGCTAAGGATACTAGTTCCGACTCAGCCCATGTCCTCTTCTGAATGTCAACGTTGCCTTCTTGTCATGTAGCCGATTCACCAGAGCTTCGGGTGGTTTTCTCCCCTGAACCTCCAAGACGATCAAGGCACAATACGCCATCGTCAACGCCCAGGCGTTTCCCCGTCCACAAGCGAGCGGCGTAGAGTTCAAACCAATGACAACCATGTAAAGTACCTGAGGAACCAAGTTGTTGGTGGCCATGGCGTTGGCGACAGCACGAGGGCTGATCCCGTGCGATGCATCGTTGCAGCAGCAGCAGCGGTGAGCGGGGATCGACACTCTGCATCGCTTCATGCACGCAAATCTGCAGCCTTGCAACAGCCTGAGGATGAGGAGGAGGAGGGCGTGAGCGAGGCAGAGAGGCAAGGGGTTGGCCAGAATTCGCAATTCTCAAACAGGTCGTCGTCAAGGTTGAGGGTTTCGCAACAACTAATTAAGCGAACCGCAGGCTCGCCAATGTGCTATTTTAACACGGTCCCCGTCCCAGAGGCGCAATGCCTGCTGAGAGAGGAAGGTCTAGTCTTGCAGCGTTGGCGAGTTTTGACAGCAGCATGGCGCAGATCGCCCAAAAGCGCTGTTGATCGACACTCAACGCCGAGCCTTTGGTTGTCTTCGCTTCTTGTCCTGCCTTTGGAACTCAGCTCAGCATAGCATAGCTTTGCGGCTCTCTCTGTCCGCTCCGCTTCTGTCAGCCCGAATCTAATAGTTTCCACTGTAGCCTTCCCACAGAGCGAAACGGTGTCAGCAGAATTCATCGCTAGAAGTGAGACTAAGACTGAGACTGGAACTGAGTGTTGTGAAGCATCGTCACGCACAATCCGACCCGCTTTTCCAGCCTGCGGTCCGTAAATTCATGCCCCCCCTTGACCCTCCTAGCTCCTCGTCCATCCATATATACCGTCCCTCCGCTTTGCGTGGCTCTCACCTTCATCATCCACCAAGTCTCTCTTCACCAGCTCTCCTCAAGACCTGCTCCCCTTCCCTTTACCTCTTTCCCTTGCAAGACCAACTCAACTACAGCTTCTACAGCACCAACAACACACTCATTTTCCGACCAATATGAAGTTCCTTCCTCTCCTCGCTGCCGTACTGGCCTCGTTCGCCCTCGTCTCTGCCGAATCCGGCCTTGCACCTCCCGGCAAGGTTCCCCAACTTATCAGCCTCATCACCAAATTCGAGCACGCCAACCCTGCCGACCCTACTTTCCTTACCAAGTACTCTGCTGAGATCCCTGAGCTCGCCAAGCTTCACCACGAAGTGGTTGCCCAGTCCAGCGAGTCCAGCGTTCGCAAGCTTTACGGTGACAATGAAGTCGCCAAGAAATTGTTGGAAATCGTCGATGGTGTAAAGACCGCTGAGAAGCGTGAGGTCAAGCCCAAGAAGACCACCAAGGCTGCTGAGCACAAGAAGGCTGATCACAAGAAGGCTGATCACAAGAAGGCCGAGCACAAGAGCGCCAAGACTCACCCTAAGACCCACGGTGACGAGGTCAACCACCATAAGCAGGGTGAGAAGAAGTCCACCGAGAAGAAGCCCGCTCACGCTGCCCACCCCGAGCACCCCAAGAAGGCTGCCGAGAAGAAGGAGAAGCGCGATGCTGAAGTCAAGAAGACTCACCCCGAGCACCCTGCTCATCCCGCCCATCCTGCTCATCCTGCCCACCCCGTCCACCCCGCCCATCCTGCTCATCCCAAGACCCACGGCGACGAGGTAAACAAGCACCAGCAGGGTCAGAAGCAGTCCGAGGCTCACAAGCCCGCCCACGCTGCTCACCCCGTTCACCCTGCTAAGCCTGAGCACCCCAAGAAGGTCCACACCAAGGAGACCAAGGCTGAGGACGTCGAGAAGCGCTCTGCCGAGCCTAAGAAGGAGAAGGTCCACCCTGCTCACCCTGCTCATCCCGCCAAGCCTGCTCACCCCGCCCACCCTAAGACTCACGGCGATGAGGTCAACCACCACAAGCAAGGCGAGAAGAAGTCGTCCGAAAAGAAGCCCGCTCACGCTGCCCACCCTGCTCACCCCGCCGCTCACCCCAAGAAGACTCACACCAAGGAAGAGGAGGTCCACAAGCGCGCTACCGAGGCTAAGAAGCCCGCTCACCCCAAGACTCACGGTGACGAAGTCAACCACCACAAGCAGGGTGCCAAGAAGTCGGCTGAGCACAGCAAGGCTCCCGAACACAAGAAGGCCGCCAAGGCCGAGAAGCCTACCCAGAAGGCACACAAGAAGCCCGCTCACAAGCACGCTTCCAAGTCTGGCAAGAAGATCGGCACCAAGGCTCCTTCCGCTTGAACATCCCTAGCTCGTCAGATCGCTTGACTTGAGCCTTATTTGTGTATATACTCTTTCGTACTTCTTGCGTGAGTCTCGGGCCTTTGAAAGGCGTCTGCGGACTTGTGTTTTTTCTTAATTGCTATTGTATTTGATTCCGTCCCGTTTCTCAGAGTCTCAATATGTGTGACGCTCGATCAAGCGTGAAGTGATGTCAGTTCTTGCTTTGTGACTTCGAAGGGTCAGTGTCTGGCTATTGGCGAGCAACCGCACATCCTTGTTCAGGAATCACGATTGCTATGTGCAAGACATTACCAATGCTGGTCTACTGCCGGACTTGCCAGGCAGAAGAGATGGCAATCGAGCTGAGACTTTAGGCAAGTTGACTCGATCTGAACTGGGACAGTGCGTCCCGCGCAGAATGGCTTGGGGATGCGGTCAGGGAAGCCATCGGCCGGATGAGGATCGATGTCCTTGTTGAGAAGCACAGTATGAGCGGCACAGCCGTCTATGTTTGGCGAGACAAGTATACCGAGCCTGTGTCAGTTTCGAATTCAACCACACGCTCTGGGTCATCGAATGGGAGGATGACAAAGGCTGTATTGAGATTCCAACGGCAATGTGGACTTGTCAGTGGCAAGCCAATGTTGAAAATCGCATCTGGTTGAAGAAGGAGGGATGAATTCTGACAAGATCCATTGTCGTTGTAATAGCCAACAGCATTGTTTACAGGGGTCGGATGCTGCTTCGTTCGCCATCGGATCTCACCAGTTTTGAGCGTGAAGCAGACGTGCGGCTTGCTGAACATTTTTGAGGGCGAATCGAAGTAGCCTTTGACCATGTCATCTCGAGTCTGCATTTCCAAGGTCGTGGCCGAGGCCAAGGCAGCGAACAGGAGGGGAGAAAAGCTTGCTTCATGTTACGACATTGAGAAGCTGATATCAAGCACATGGCTCTGTGAGTGATGACAAGAGGGGGAGGACTGAGCAGAAAGGCTTGCCTTTCAACGTTTAACAAAGCGAGACTGCTCGAGTGAGGCAATCCAGAGACTCTATATGATGGTCTTCTTGTGTGCCGGAAGCAAAAGGGTCGAATGAAATGGGGCGAAGCTGGTCCCGCTCTGTTGCGACTAAGCCTA
Organism: Pseudozyma tsukubaensis; assembly: GCA_001736125.1. Taxonomy (NCBI): domain Eukaryota; kingdom Fungi; phylum Basidiomycota; class Ustilaginomycetes; order Ustilaginales; family Ustilaginaceae; genus Pseudozyma; species Pseudozyma tsukubaensis. The sequence continues at coordinate 78,685 of MAIP01000025.1, read as the reverse complement.
TCACCGTCACACCGGTCCCACAGATGGAACTGTTGTGGTGGCTGTCGCACAATTCTCAGAAAACAACACCCCTATCATAGTCAGCGGAAATATTGTCGTCAAGAAGCTGGCCGACGCTTTCAACACGCACCACATTCATCACAACAGGAGTCTTGCAACGGCAAGTGGAATGTTGACGTGAAGTGACCGCAGTATCAGAATGATTCTACGTTGCTGTGCAGGTCTATTTCTACTCCAACGAAACGATCTTGGTGTCTCCTGGACAAAAGTACGGAGGAGGGTTGCTCGGACCAAACTTGGGCACAGGTCGACCGTCGTTAGGATTGACAGTGTAGTCGCAGCAAGCGTTGTATTGCGGAGTTATGACGATGTCTTGCGAGCTTGTTGAGAATGTCACTGCATCTTGTCCTGGGAGAATGACGAAGCGTGAGCCATCATCCGAGTAATAGCCAGCAAGATTCTTTGGATGCTTGATGCGTTTGTTGATATCCCCTTTGATATTGAAGCATACACGTCGCTCTCCGTAGCTTCTTTCGGGTGCAGCGCCACAGTAAATGTCAACCCATTGAGTATTACGTTGCCACTTTGAAGGAGATGGCCGAGCCCTGATCGGCTTCAGGCCGCCGTAGCTTATGCCGTAGCCGTAGGCGGCAGCAGGAGCTAGGATCAGAGCGAGGAGGGGGAGGAAGGCCTTCATCGTGATCGTGGATCTTGAGAAGAGGTTGACGTGTTGATGCGGAAACGGGAATACCGTATCAGTACGGCCTCTGACCTGACCTTATATCGATTCTCTTTCTATGTGCGAGAGTGATATTTGTTCGTTGTGCGAATCATGCAAGGGTTGTCCGAACAACGTCACCGAGATGCTTGGTGCTTGGCTGTGCTCGTAAGGACAGACGGCATTAGGCGCAAGCGCTCGAGCCACTTCGTCCACAGTGGCAGCAGCGCCCGTTCATTGACAAAGCAAGTTCATCCCTCACAATCACAGGTCAAAAGTCACAAAGCACAATTTATGACCCACCACTCAAGTGGCTGAATGATAGCGTGCAAAGCAGATTCCATTACTGTACTACGAAGACGAAACTTAAAGATCGCGCTGGCGTGACCGGGCTCGTGCCCTCAGCTTGAAGATCATATCTTCAGCCACTGCCAAAGATTGCCTGGGGGGAGCTGCTGGCGATCCTTTCGCCGCCCCTTCCTCATACTTCGCCGACCGCCTCATGCGAGCGCCAGATTGACTCTCCGTGTCACTGCACGCCGTGTCGATCCCGCCTTGTTGCTGGACCACAGATGAAAGGCGCCCTTTCATCTGTTTGGACCTGCCTCTCAACACTGCGCCTGGTGTGGGTCGATGTGCCGTGGAAAGGGACGAGCTTGATGAAGCCAATGCCAGCGAGAAGCGGCTGCGCTCAGAGACGCTGGCGGTGGGTGTGGCTATGACCTGAGCTCTTCGAGCTGCAGCTTGTTTGGAAGGCGATTCAACCTCGCGATTTTGGCCAGGATCGGAGTCAGCCATGAAACTAGTCTCCAGATGGCGTGGCACGGATGCGCTCCTTCTTGTAGGCCTCATTTTTGGTTGACCTCGTCTGCTGTCACGAACCTGATCATCGCCTTGGTCGATCAAGGTTGCTGAACCTAAACCCTGTTGTGGAGAGACGAGTGCAAGACTGGTCTTCGGTCGATGCGGAGTCGCCGAACTTGGGGCCGGGCGGAAGGGTGAAGAGGAATGCTTGACCGAAGGCGAAGAGGATCCTGCGGAGCGGTTCGCTGATGCTGCAGCGGATAGTGTGCGGAGTCGTTGCACGCTGATACTTCCAGCACCGAAACGAGCTGCGGCTCGAAGCTGCCGCTTGACCTTTGAGTTCTCTCTCCAAGTCTGCCACGCCTGTTGCAACAACCGTGTGCGAATGAATCGTGATGCTTGATTTGCCTGCTGAGCGTCGGGCAGTCTGGCTCGCCATTGTTGAAACGCAGTCCGCCTGAGCGATTGATTTCGCATTCGGATCGCAGGAAGCAGAAGTGTTTGCGACTTCCAGCTCTCCAGAGCCCATTGAAGCGAAAGCTGCTGCCGACGGATGAGCATATCGTACTCCTGCTTTGCTAGCGCTTGCTCTCTTCTTTTGTCTTTCCAAGCATCGAGTGCTCGTGCTACCAGCTTCGCCTGCCTTGACGCAATGAATTCTTCTGCTTTCTCTCGCCTCTCCTTGGTCTCGCGCGCTTTCACGAGCCAATCGATGAATGTGCGCCTCTTTCGATCTTCCTCCTTGACATCGATATAGCTGTTCATCAATGCGAGAAGATCGTCGTGACGCAGACAAGCTTCGATCCAGGCATAGAACGCTGCCTTGACGAGACGTCTCTCGCGTTGTTCTTTGACTTCGAGCTCCCTGCTACGTACTTCGATGATTTTGGTCACCCACTGCTGAAGGTAGGCTCGCGCTAGTGTCTCGTCGCTCTTAGCAAGCGAATGTTGTAAGAGATCGGCCAGACGGCGCTGTTTGGCTGTTCGTGTACGCCAGATCTCAAACACTTGCTGTGCGAGACGCTTGTTGTGGTGTGCCTCTTTGACATTAGCTCGGCGATCCTGCAGCTGAGTGCGCCATTGTCGGAATGTTGAGCGCAGGACAAAGAAGTCTGATACTGCTTCCGACTTTTCTTGAAGCAGGCGGTGCTGCAGCTGCTTGTTTCGCCATGTAATGAAGAAATCATTGCAGACGACCTCGTTGCGACGAGCTTGCGTTCCTGCTTCTCGGTCACGAATTTGTTTGGCGAGGTGTCTCCATCTTTGGAAGCAGGCAGAGACTGTGGTTGTGTGGCGACGATGCACAATGATTGACTCGCGTTGCTGCAGACTAGTGACCAGGGTTGCGTGGCGGTGCTTCCAGTGGTAGAATGCACGTTCCGCTATGGCACTGGTGTTGACACGCTCGAGCAGTGCGGCACGAGACTGCAACTGCCAGCGATGGAAGGTTGAATGCAGTCGCTCCTCCGTGTTGGTGTGATACATTTGATACGCTGCTTCCTCCATGCTGCTAATGCGTTCTTGTCGGCGACGCCAAACAGACATTGCGTTCTGCTTCATTCTACGAGCACGCCAACGTTGCGCCAGCGCTTCGTTCCTTCGGCGGATCTGTTGTTGCTCTATCGCCTTCTTCCAGCCGTCAAACGCAGCCACCTTCAGACGACGTTCGGCGTAGGCCGTAGACAACTTGGACAGCATGGCTGCCTTACGCCAGCTGTGAAGTGCTTTCGATGCCAACAGACGACTGTGATGATGTTGAAAATGATTTACGGCTTTCGCTTGCTCGGCTCGCTCAGCCCATCGATACCAAGCCTGTGTTAGTGTCAAGTGATCCCGTTTTGTTGTGACGATCCTTTCCCGAGTCGCAAGCTGCTTAGTATGCGAGTACCGCATCTGCCACAGGGCAAGAGCACCAGCTTGAAGGTGTCGACTTCGAACATTGTCGGCGAGTCGGGTGTCGTATCGCTTCTTCCAGTGATGGAAGGCCTGCTTTGTTGTCCGTTTCTTGACGGCCGAGGATGTCGTGTAGTATGCGTTGCGCATCGCTTCTTTCTTGATCTCTTGTTTGCGTTCGACGACGGTGCTGGCGAGACGTTTCCAGCGTCGAAAAGCAGTCAGCATGCATCGGACTCGATCGGTCTTGTCACCCACTCTTCTGCCTTCAACTTCCTGGCGTACCTGTGCACGCCAATGCTCCCAGGCTTTGGAGATAGTGACTTGGTCGCTTGCGTCGGCGGCATTCTGGCTCTTTTCAAGCTGTTTACGGGTCAAAGCTATCCACCAAGCCAGACACATCTGCAGCAATCGCCGAGCTTGCCATAGATCGGCTGTCTCGAGTTGCTCGCTGTATCGCAGCTCTTCTTCGCGCTCCTGTATCTCCAGCTGTGACTGCCGTAGCCTGAATGTCTCTGACTGTGATGACCGCACAAGCTCGTCAAAGCGGCGTTTGACATCCGAGGATAGGCGTGCTGCTGGAATGGAGGGAGCCTCTTCTCGGCGACTGGATGAAGTGCGTGGAGTGTCGAGATCTGGCGAGTCTGTCTCGCTGCTTTCGTCTGCGTCCTCAGAAGGATCCATTAATCGACTGAGGCGAGCTTGAATGGCAGAGATTGGGTCCTCGACGTGCGACCTTCTCCTTGGCGTCTGTTCATCTGTCGACTGTTGCCGATCTAGTGGAAGAGAGTCGGTGTTCTTGCGCCTTGGTGGAGGGCTACTGGATCTGGGCAAGCCCATTGAGTCGCGAGACGGGAGGATACCGTCCTGGGCGTGACTGTGACGAGGAGGCAGATCGTATCCTTGCGTTGATGCAGGCCTTTCTTGACGTACGTTGTGCTGCCGTGATGGTTCAGTGTCGGGCTCGTAATGCGCGTCTCTGCCTTGCTCAGTTGAGCCGTCCGAAGCGCTCATGTCCGTGCTTCTCGTGGCCGAGGTGTGGTCGGTCTCGTCACCACTGTTTGGATCGAGACCGAATGCAAGGCGTACCGAGTCCCATCGCTCTCGCCAGCTCTTCCCTCTTACCCTGACGAGGCTGAGCAGTATCGACCACAAGTGAGCGTCCCAATCGACTTGAGCAGCACCATGAGAAGGACCTGCTTTGGTATATCTGCGATCGAGCTCGTCGGCCAGGTGAGCTGTGTATGCCGCTTTGAGCTGCGAGAAGTCGGCAGCATGCGAGGGCAAGGCCGCGATGAGTCGATCGAAGAAGTCGATGTCATCGTCAGTAAGAGCACTGAAGGCTTGATTGATCGAAAAGCGAGACGACGTAGACGGCGGTGTGGTGGAGGTAGAGACAGTAGTGCGAGAAGAGCTAGCTACTGAAGCAGCGGTGTGAGAAGCTGACGAGATCGATGCTTGCAGAGGCGATTGCGACAATGGTGATGGGAAATAGGGACGATGTATTGATTCTCGCAGTTGGGCATCGTGGAGGTTGCGCTGAAGCTGATCAAGTCCGGAGTTGGAGCCGACCGACGGTATGTGGCGGCGTGGTGTCTCTTGAGCATGATCTGATTTGGAGCTCTCGGCGCGCCTACCGTTCGTATAGTAGCCGTTCATGAGGGTGCTGGAATTGAGCTTGAAGCAAGCGTCTAGCTGAAGTTCTTTATGTATAGCCTGGAGAAGAGAAGCTAGCAGCTGACATGATGGTCATCACGACAGTGTCATCAAGGAGCGTTCCGACAGAGATGTTGAGTAGCAGTGTTGATGATGTCGGTGCTGTGATCAGGTGCACGGACAGCCTCCGAACAGTAGCGGCGAAGCTTGACGGCACAAGCTCGAGATCGATGTTCGGCAGGCGAGTGTCGAGGTCAGCTAGTTCAACAGGTCCGACCAGGAGCGGAGTCAATCGGCTCAGATGAAGAGCGTAGAGCAGGCTAGAGAGAACGATGACAACGAGAGCTTAACGTTGACGTTGCATCATGTCGTTTACACTTGCTCTCCACAAAAGCTACGCCTCTGCATATAGGCCTCCAACGAGACCAACACTTTTCGGTCTTCTCCAAATGCTGCGAGGCGGCTCTGCCGTGCTTCTGGTCAGGGTCCAGATCGCCAGAACGCGTCGCGTGCCGATCTGCAATTCAGCGCTACCCCGATCTAATTGCGAAGGGGAGAAAGCCTTTGAGACGCTAAATGCGCAGAACGTAGCTCAGAGTCTGAATGAGACGTGCAAAGATAGCCTGATGACATCGGCAGTATCCTGGAAGGGCAGCTTAAGCATGAATACCAAGTAAGGCCTTCTGAAACAGCTTAGAAGTACCAATCCTTGTGAGTCGTTACATAGCAAAACCGTTGAAACAGCCATCGCCGAGAGAGCCAAAAATCACAGATTCATTCACGTTGGACCCTGAAAGAGCAGTTCGGGAATCGGCTTTACCGTTGCCCTTGAACCAAGCTAGGCGCCAGGGTTTTTCAGAATTTTGTTTGAAAATCAGCAATTTTTGCTTCTTCCTGCAGCAGTACCGCAAGCACCAGAGCAGTCTTGTTCACAGCAACCAGAGAATCGATACAGGAGAACGTGCGATTTTGAATTGCACGCGCCCTTACTGGCGGGTGACGCGGGCCTCATGCTTGCAGAAGCAGACACAAATCTGAGAAGAAAGTTCAACACACACACGCACACACAGCGAAGATCGCAAAATTTCAGCTTTTTCAAGGAAAATTTCTGGTGTCTGCAGCAGACAAGCAAAAAGCATCCAAGGCACGAGCACACATGCTCAGGGCAACTGTGCCGTGCTGCCACTCCTTCCGCATACTTGCACACTCTGTTACACACACAGAGCGAAGCCGTCCAACATCATCGGATCGGTTCCATACCATCCTTCTTCTCTCTTTACCCTCATCTGCGTCTATCGACATTCTCACTGTCCATAGCTCCGCCTCTCTTTTCCCCCTTAGACGGTCCCACTTTCCGTCTCGCTTCGTTTCTCATACCTATCCACCACCACTCTTGGTTCCGGTTCATCAACTCCGTCCAGCTTATTTCCAGCTGAACATCGATAAGCACACGCCCACCTCTTTTCAGACAGGACTGCGCTTCATCTCATCGATACCCTTTTGAGGACAATCCGATTCTCAGAAACACGTTTCTCGGAACAAATCCTCGTCTCCGTTTCGATTCTCTCCCCAAAAGCGCCAAAGCAGACATCACCATGTCCGGCGCAACACAGGCTCTCCAAGCCCTTTACAAGGCACCCTCCGCTGAGGAGTGCCACGTCGCTGCAGAGCACCTCACCGACTACATCAACGACAACGGTCTGCGTGTTCTCCAGAGCGAAGGCATCCTCGACAGTCTTATCCAGGCTTCCAAGAACAAGAAGAGCAACTACGAGCGCGAAGCTGCTGCCATCGGCTTCGATGCCATCTTCACCAAGGTTGGCGGCAAGAACGCTCCCACTCCTCTCGGTTCTGAGCCATGGCTCCTCAACACTTTGCCTGTCATCCTCGAGCTCTACGCCGACAAGGGCGACGTTGTTAAAAGCGCTGCCGAGACTGCTGCAGGCTCGCTTCTCTCCTTAGTACCTCCCGAGGCTGCTCCCGAACTCCTGGCCGTTCTTTACGACGTGCTCAGCTCCAGCAGCGCAAAATGGCAGGCCAAGGTTGGTGCTCTCAAGCTCATCGGCCGTCTCAGTGGTTCGGCAAGCGAGCAGGTCGGTGACGAGCTCGTCGAATTGATCCCTTACCTCACCAAGGGTATGCACGAGACCAAGGCTGAGATCTCGAAGCAGGCCAAGAAGACTGCCATCAAGGTTTGCGAGTCGTGCCTCGACAACAAGGATATCCGACCTTTCATTCCCGATCTCGTTGGCTGCATGGCTCAGCCCGATGCCGTGCCCGAGTGCATCAAGAGGCTCTCTGGTACCACATTCGTCGCTGAAGTCACTGGCCCTGCGCTTGCCGTCATGGTCCCTTTGCTTGCCCGTGCTCTCAACGAGCGTAGCCAAAACGTTCAGCGACAGGCTGTCGTTGTCGTTGACAACCTTTGCAAGCTGGTTCGTGACCCTTATGAGGCCGCCAAGTTCTTGCCCGAGCTCACTCCCGGTGTCGAGCGTATCGAAAAGGGTGCCTCTTTCCCCGAGGTTCGTGAGCACGCCAAGAGCGCTCTCGACACCCTCACTGCCGCTACTGCCGCTGTAGGCGCTGAAGCTCTTACTGAAGACCCCAAGAAGGTGTTTGATCAGCGTCGCGGCGCTGCTCTCGACGCTGTCATTGCCGCTGTTCAGCCCCACGTGCCCGAGGCACATGCCAACCTCAAGAGCGATGCATTTGCTCTCACTGGTCTCGAATACTTGGCCAAGCTGATCGTTCGTCTCGCCGACAAGCGTGTCCTGCACGCCAGCGCCTGGGACGATGTCTACGTTCTTCCTTACCTCCGCAGAATTTGCAAGGATGCCGATGCTGCCCAGCTCGCCACCGCTGATCTCCGCAAGACTTATATCGAGCTCGACAAGGCGCGTTTCGGTAACTCTGAGGAGGAAGACGACGATGAGGCCGGTGAGTGCCTCTGCCGTACCGAGTTCTCGCTCGCCTACGGTGGTCTCCTCTTGCTCAACCACACCACTCTCAAGCTTTACCGTGGTCACCGATACGGTATCGTTGCTGCCAACGGTAGTGGTAAGTCGACGTTGCTCAAGGCCATGCGTGACGGCAAGGTCGAGGGTTACCCTTCGCAGGACCAGGTCCGAACTCTCATGGTCGAGCACAGTCTCCAGGGCGAGGACGGTTCCACTCCCATTATTGACTTTATCGCCAACGACAAGAAGTTTGTTGGCAAGTCGCGCGAGCTCATTGCTGACAAGCTGCGCGAAGTCGGCTTCGACGATGAGAAGCAAAAGAACCCCGTCTCTTCGCTCTCTGGTGGATGGAAGATGAAGCTCGAGCTTGCTCGTGCCATGCTTTCCGATGCCGTTGTCTACCTTCTCGACGAGCCTACCAACCATCTCGACGTCCAGTCCATCGCATGGCTCGAGAACTTCCTCGTCTCCAACAACCAGATCACCGTCGTTACCGTCTCGCACGATTCCGGTTTCCTCGACAACATTTGCACCGACATCATCCACTACGAGAAGAAGAAGCTGCGCTACTACAAGGGTAACCTTTCTGACTTTGTCAAGACCAAACCCGAAGCCAAGGCTTACTACTCGCTTGCCGCTACTACTGTCAAGTTCTCCTTCCCTCCTCCCGGTTCGCTCATGGGTGTTCGCTCCAACACACGTACCATCCTCAAGATGTCCAACTGTACCTTCACCTACCCCGGCATGAACAAGCCATCGCTCAACGACACCTCGTGCGCCATCAGTCTTTCGAGCCGTGTCGGTGTGCTCGGTCCCAACGGTGCCGGTAAGAGTACGCTCATCAAGGTTCTCACCGGAGAAGTCGTCCCTCAGACCGGTAAGGTCGAGAAGCACCCCAACTTGCGTATTGCCATGATGGCCCAGCACGCCTTCCACCATTTGGAGCAGCATCTCGAGAAGACCGCCGTCGAGTACATCGCCTGGCGATACCAGGACGGTCACGATCGAGAGATGACCGAGAAGGCATCGCGTAAGATGACCGACGAGGAGAAGGCGCAGATGGAGACCCCCATCGTGTCCAAGACCGGCGAGTCGCGCAGGGTCGAGTACATTGTCGGTCGTCAGAAGCTCAAGAAGTCGTACCAGTACGAGATCAAGTGGGTTGGCTACGAGCACCGTCACAATGCCTGGATCCCACGCGAGCGTTTGCTCGAGCTCGGATTCAGCAAGCTCGTTCAGCAATTCGACGATTTCGAGGCATCGCGTGAAGGTGCTGGTTCGCGTGAGATCAGCGTCAAGCTCATCCGTCAGCACTTGGAGGCCGTTGGGTTGCAGGGAGAGATCGCACAGCACCACGCCGTCGGTGGTTACTCTGGTGGTCAGAAGGTCAAGGTCTGTCTTGCTGCTGCCATGTGGAACAACCCTCAATTGTTGGTGTTGGACGAGCCTACCAACTACTTGGACCGAGATGCGCTTGGTGGTTTGGCTACCGCTATCCGTGACTGGGCGGGAGCTGTCGTTATCATTTCGCACAACATGGAGTTCGTCGGTGCTCTCTGCCCCGAGATCTGGAACGTCGACCAAGGAAAGATCATGTCGAGGAACAAGGTCAACATGGCTGAAGGTGCCTTCTTGGACGAGATGGAGAACGCCTCCACGCCTGGTGCGTCGGTTTCTGGTACACCCATGCCCGGCAGCACTGCTGCCTCGCGTCTCGCCTCCAAGGCCGGTACACCCATGTCGTCGGCCGCACCTTCGGCTGCCGCCACACCGGCCGGATCGGACAACGAAGCTGATCAGGACATGACCAAGTTCAAGGCCAAGAAGGGTAAGAAGAAGATGACACGTAACGACAAGAAGGCGCAGGAGGAGCGTCGTCGTTTGCGATTGAGCCGATGGCTCACCTACGGTGGTGACCGTGAGCCCGATACCGATGATGACTAAACAGCTCCCCACACACACATACACACACACTCATGCACATAGATTCGTTCCGTTGGTAATTATAGACTAGAACAGTTTTTCTTTCAGAGTTGGTTTGCATTGTGTGTGAGGCCAGTAGTTTCGGTTGCTCGATTATGAACCCAACACCGCAAGGGTGAGAGAAGAAGGAAGGCAAGGAAAGTGTTTCGAATCCGCCTCGGCATTTCAGCAACAACGTTCAAAAGTCGGACTTTCAGAGCTTGCCAGGGTCTAGGCACTATCATTGCTTTGCCGGTTCATTGCAGCGAGCCGAGACCGGTATGGACAAGAGCGTGCTTAAAGCTCCAGTATTCAGTTGACCTTAGCCTAGTCGTGCGTTGAAACTGGACTCAATGACGGAGACGGGATCACCGATCATACAAGCGGGTCGGACATGATCCGATCTCCCGCGCAGAAGGGGAGCAGAAGCAGCACAGGTTGACTCACTGACTCTGGAACCGGTGTTCTAAATTTGAACTGCTTGACCATCCTGTGAAAGAAAAGCAGCCAAGAACTTTTGTTCCCCAAGGCACTACAGAGCAAACGTCGAAAATTCGCCGAAATTTGTGTGTATTTTCCGCGTGGTCATGGCCCAAATCAAAACCGAAGCGAGGCAGCGTGTGTCACTTTTCTTTATCTCTTCTTCCGGATAACGAAGGTTGACCCTATCGAGCCAATCAGAGACGAGCTATTTTTCTTGACGTTGCTCGTTGTGGGCTTCCATCGGAAGCTTTATTTCTCCATCTCACCCACACTCTTTTGAGAATACGTATTGCCCCGCTTGACGATGACACACTTCTCCATCACTGAAATCATGTACACAGTATATGGCCCACCTGACTGGCGTCAATGGGTAGGATGTTAAGCGTTGAAGCTAGTCGAGAGACACAAGTGTTGGAGCGATAGTGCAACAGGAAAGGGAAAGATGTGCTGTGAATAAAGATCGTCCGGGCAACGGAGACAGGTCGGTCGGATATTGCGGCCGGTCCGATTCGCTTCGACTTGTGTGAAGAGACATGCGTCAGAATGACCTGCCTTCGGCCAGGACCGGAAGACTTTGAGAACAGCAGTGACGATGATCACCGGCGTTTTGAGCTCGGCTAGATGGTCAACAAAGGTGAAGAGGTTTCCGTTGATTCGAGTTTCAATGCCATAAGATTGAGATCTAAGGGGATGCCAAGACCGGTCAAGATGTCGTTTTTGCTTTCGGTGGTTTCTTAGCTCGTTCCAGAAGAAACGGCAATGCTAGCGGAAAGCATGACTGATGGGATCTTGCCACGTCGCAAACCCCAAGGCTGAGAGTTGACGGCGGATCGGCCGAACAGCCGTCAGAAATCAGCATCATCTTATCGTTTGGGACCAATCATGCGCATCAGTTTGATCAATGCAGCTTGTCATTGGTGGCAAAACAACAAGGTTGAGCCTAGGCAAAGCAAGGCGGAAACTCGTGGGACGGAACGGTGTTTGATCCAAAAGTGAGGCGTTCCTTGTTGAACGGGGGGCGCACAGAAGTTCGACCGGTCCGAGACTTTGCAGCAGAGAGGGTGGCAAGGAAACGATCAGCGGTCGATGTCTCTCAGAGCTCTAGCGTATGTACCTGCAGCGCACTCGCTTGCTGAGGTGCTTACGACTTGCGAAGGAGGTGCTTATAGTCTTCGTTGCTCACCAAAGCGACGTCACACGATAATAAAAGTCATGAAGGGTCTACTTTGGTCATCAGATAGTCTCCTAGCGATGATGACAGCACTTTGTTTGCATTGCAGTGGTAACGCCGACACTGTCACAATCGCATGAAGCAACAAAGGTACGATCATGCTGTCAGTGGCTTGACGAGCGACACGTCCATCTCAAGGAGGTCCATGTCGCCTGATACAAACGAAAGCACACGAAGACATTTTTGTGATTGTGCTTTCTCGCTTTTTCTGCCTACGGGAGCTTCTTCGGCTTGATTTTGAGTCAAGTCAAGAAAGAAATCGAAGCCACAAATGCACGCGCAGCTGCTCACCACATGTGTAGGAACGTTTACCTCCCTTTCTGTCCGGCACTTGAGCCCTGAGCTTTATTCTCTATAAATTCGACGCTGCCGGAAATTGATCTCTTCTGGAGCAGCGAGAGAGTGTGCAGTTGCCGGTGCATCAGCGCGCGCCGCGAGGTTCAACCGTGAATCTGGTTCTCAGGGTGCGATTTTGATTTCGGCTTTGTCCGTCTTCGTTTCTCCCTTCTGTGCTGGCTGGCTGGCTGATGGGCCTCGCTTCCACCGTTTTTAGGGTTTGACTGATTTCTCCTTCTGCCTCGCCCACTCTGACTCCGCCTCTCTTTCCGCTTTTTGCTACCGCTTGGAGTTGAGCCGGCACTTGACCTCGACTCGGCCTGAGTTGTCTTCTCCATTGTTCTCAACATGTATGATGCTCATCTTCTGCGTCAATCGATGCATCTTTGTGACCAACAAGACGAGACATATTTGACCGAGCTGCTGCAGAGATCAACTCTCACACACAGCGCTCTGTTTCAGTGTCGACTCCTTGTTTGACCTTGCGCTTGGACCTCTTCGTTGAAAGGGCTTTTCCCTCGCACAATCGATTTTGGGGACCGACCGTGAATTCTTCGCATTGTGGCACACACCGTTTGACAAGTCAGTGAAAGCGCTCGTTGGCAGGAACCGTTTGCTACCGTTGTTGGTTGCACTGTCGAAACCAAGGTTGTCGGTTGTTCCGTTTCACTTTGACCAGCGCTCCTTACTGTGCGGCTCCTTGCCGAGCCATGATCTGAATTTTTTCGGTTCTGCCGACGTCTCAACTGCATTTGGCCATCACGTTCATCGTGCTAAGTGTTTTGACATTGAATTCGCTGCTCCCAAGGATGAATGGCTGCGCAGACGCAAGAGCTACAGAAACTGTAAACTTAGGTGGGGAAGTGACTGCGTGGCAGCGGTTAAAGTGCTTCTCGAGAAGCCGGAAGGCTTACCGCTCCATGTTCTGCTGCTGCTGCCAAAAGTGCAGCTGCAGCAGTCATACTCTGTAATTCCCGACAGCCACGCCCGCTTGCCTTCGCATCGCATCCTCTCTCACGCTCAGTCTGCTTCAACTTAGGTTTTAAATTCCTTTTATTCCCTTTTTCTCGTATTTTTTTGGCTTTCCTGGCCTGTGGTGCCGGCACACAATTGCGAAATGCAACTCTGCTGTGCGCTTCTGCTTGTTGCTGCTGCTGCTGCTTGCTGCTTGCTGCTTGCTGCTTCCGTAGCGCCCAACCCGCTAAACCCTCATTTCAACGCAACCCTTGGCTTCCTAGTCAGGCGTCTCAACAGCCTGTCACTTTGCTCTTCGTTCTCCATCACTGCTGCTGCTCATGCTCCCGACTCTAGTCCACTCTGACGGCATCATCCTTTCACTCTCTTTCTTTCGTTCTGTCTTTCTCTGTCATCGCTTCTCCGTTGTCGATTGGTGTTCTCCGTTTCCGAGCTCGTTCATTGCTCGCTCTGTTACTTCTAACATCATCAGAAAAGGTTCTGCCGGTCCCGCGCGTTCGAGTCTCAAGCCTCGTCCGGTAAATCTCTCCGACTTTGTCACATTATTCGGTTACCGTCTCCTTTCCTCCCCCACCGACATCTGACTCGACCACCATAGTTCCACCATCATCACACCGCTCTCTGTCTCTTCTTCCTCTGTTGGAGAGCATTGGGCCACCATCGTCACCGCACACACTCGTCATTCACCTTACGCACATACACATTCTCCCTGCATCCAACTTCGCAGCGCCACACACGGGTCCCGCCGATATCCTGAATCTGGTTTCAACGTAAGTCAAGCTCCTCATCACCTTTCTCCCTCCTCATTCCGTTCCGATTCTGCTAGCCATCATCTGTGCTCGTCACCACCCTCTTCCTGAGCATCCTCTGGTCACATCACGTAGCTTGCTTTCCCTCGTCATCACTCTTGGTCTTTTGTTGGCATACCTTGGCATACATACTGATCGTTGTGTCTACATCCTTGCCTCATCTTCACCTCACCACACTCTCTGTTGCCCTTTGGTACTTGCCTCACTCGCCGCTTGATCCTCAAACGGCCTCACTTCGCTCTTCATGGACGTCATCGACCCCCACTCCGATACAATCATGCCGCTGCACTCTTCCACGTTGCCCGGCACACCGCCTTTATCTCGCTCAACGACACCATCCACAGAAGACGTTTATTCACTGCAACATCATTCGACCAGCAGCAGCAACCTTCTAGCTCATCTTGCAAAGGCTTACCAGCAAAGTCAGCATACCGATTCACAGCAACCATCTTCCTTCTTTCCTTCTACAACACGCGCAGACGCTTCTGAAGCGACACTGACAGACGCAAGCAATCTCGACCTTGCGCAGACCCTAGTTGCGTCTGTACCGAAAGAAGCCGAAGAATCTTCGCAGAGCTTTCTTGCCAGTATACGCAGCGACCGGCCTCTTTCGTATTACGATACAAACGAGCGAAAATTACCTACACCGCCTTGGGCTGACGGCCAGCTGCCATTCTCCGGTACCGGCACCGGTCCTTGCCGTAGTGCGACAACTATCACCATGTCGCAACCTCCTGTTCCACAGATGTCGCTGCTTTCCCAAGCAATGCAGCAACATCTGTCGCGTCAGCAGATCGACAACGCAAACAGCAATGATCAACGACCGGGTTACACTAGTGCTCAGACCCCGGGCGGCTCAGCGTTGCCGTCGCCGACAATGGCGGCGCCTGGCTCGCCTTTTCACTTCAGCGGTGCACCTGGATCCGAATCCGCACAGCGCCCATCATTCCAGCATCAGGGCAGTTTCGGCGCCGCAACTGCACAGATGCAACCTTATGGCTCGTACGTGGCTCAGGGTCATAGCCGCAGGCCAAGTGGATACACGACCAACCCGCATTCCGCTGCTCCAAGTGCTGGCCCTTCCCGCTCTTCCTCCCCCTCTCGAGTTGCACAATCGATACCCTTGACAGAGGCATCGGCCTCGCACCCGATGGGCATGCCCTACAACGCACAAGCCTACGGCCAAGGCGTCCCTCAGGTAGGCGCAGAGTACGGCTCTACTTATGGAAGCCAGCGCACCCAAGTCAATGGATTTGCACCACCACCTCCAGGGTCAGCCAGTATTGTAGGTGCGCCTGCACCAGGCTCGTGGGCCAACCCAGCCGGCATGGCGTATTCAACCACACCGCAGGGCTCCTATCTATCACAGCAAGCATCCATGCCTCCTCCGACCGGTTACCAACCGGCTCCGCATCAACAGCAACGCGACTTCCAACAGCAGCAGCAACGACAACAACCCATGCTACATATCCCACAGCAACCTCCGCAATTCAGCAGCTATCGCGGCGGCGGACCGGAAACCATTCTATCTCCGGACGCCGTTTCTGCCGACTACTCTGGCTACTTTGCTGATCCAGCGGCAGCAGCAGCGATGGGCGCTGGAGGGCCAGCTGCCGCATCATTGGCACAGCATCGCGGCAGCGGCAGTCGCCAATCCACCACAGATACACGGTCTCGTCAGAGTACGGGGCTGACGGACGATCTTGGAAGTATGGCCGCTTTGCCAAGCAAGCTGACCATGAGTCGTCGTGGATCGGCAGGTGCCGAAGACGATGCGGAAGATGAGGATTTGGACCCGGACGAGATGTCCAAGAAGGACCCTCTTGCAACGCAGGTATGGAAGATGTATGCCAAGCAACGATCTCAGCTTCCCAACGGTGCTCGCATGGAGAACTTGACTTGGAGAATGATGGCGATGACGCTGCGCAAGAAGAAAGAGGAGGAAGCAGCGCAGGCCAAGCTCGCGCTGGAATCGCAATCCAACACAAGCAGGAGTCATGCATCTAGCGCTCGTCACTCGCCCACTCTCTCTGCAAAGTCGGCAGGCGGTTCTCGCCGAAGCAGCGGCTCTTTCCCAGGCGACGCAGCGGTCTTTGCAGGTGGATTTACCGCGATCCAACCAGAAAGCTTCGACGCAGCCAACCAGCAGCTCCGTCCATCAGTAGCCAAAGGCAAGACACGCTTCGCTGAAGTCGTGCAGCAGGAAGAGGAGGAACGTGGACGACGTGGACGCAGCCCAAGGACGCCAGAGACTGCAGCAACACCCGCAGGCGCAGTGGATATCGTAGATTGGAGGATGAAGAGCCAGAGTCGATCTCGCTCACGCTCGGTCAGCCACATGGACGTCGATTGGCGTGCAGCAAGTCGATCTCGTTCCCGTGCACCTATGCGTCTTGACACGATTGATGATGACGAAGGAGCTATGGATGGCGCCAACCTCTTCAGTCGATCCGCCCCCAACACGAGCGCTTTCAACTTTGCCGACCTCGCAGCCTTCGACGGCACGGATGCCTACGGTGCATTCGACAGTGCACTCGACACGGATGACTTTGCCGACCTGCTGCGCACGAATGGTCAGCCGACCGACGGACTTCAGCCGCCAAGCATGATGGGTCCTGCTCCTGGCAGCTCCTTCGATGTTGGCACGACCGGTCCCGGTAGCTCGCGACGAACAGCAAGTGCCGTCCGCAAGGCTCAGATCCAGACGGCGTTCCGTCACGCAGCACACACCGACTTGTTCGACGCCGACTTGGACGCATGGTCAGCCGCTCAAGCAGCCTCCAGGTCAGCAGAGGGCAAGAAGCCAAGTCTTGATATGGCCTCAATCGGTGCCGCCAACCATTACGGCGCTCCCTTCTCGACGCTAGACAGTATTCCCGGTATCGGCGACTTTGTTGGCATTGCCGCCAACCAGCATCCTGAGTACGGTTTCTTGCCTCGATTGGTGCGCAAGACTAGTTTCGACCACAAGGTACGCGAAAGGAGCATGTCGCGAGGTCCTCGTCGCGACCAGCTGGCTGCGGAAGCATTGAACAACCGCAAGCGACCCTTTCGAGATGAGATGTCTCCTGCTCGACCTCATCTGCAGATGCCTATCACCATGGATCAGCGCATCGCTGCCGGTCTGTCACGCAACATCGCCTCTCTGGGCGCTCGCGGCGCAGCCAACCCATTCGGGAGCAATCTTCCTAGCACTACATTCGACTTTTCAGTGCCGCAGCCCGGTGGACTCAACCAACAGCAGATGGCGATGGCCGCCGCCAACCGCGGCAACGAGGTAACCACCGACTTTGACAGCTTGCTGGAGACGCTTGCATCCCAAGCCGGCACGCCTCTGCCAAATCTGCCCGGAGCAAGTGCATCGCCACAGACAGCGCTGGGAAGCGGCTCGGGAGCGTCGCCCATCACCCATGTCGGTGGGCCAGCAAATGCAATGGGCGGCACCATGCCTCCTGGCGCGCAGAACTCGTCGGATCTCGAGGCCATCATGAACATGTTCTACAACTCGGACGCCGGTCTCGGTGGACAGCAGCCCTCGTTCACTCACATCAATCCTAATCAGGTGTTCGGTGGTGGTCCCATGGATCAGATGGGCGGCTCGCTTAGCAATCTCACTGCTTCAGGTGATGAAGCGTCTTCTAATTGGACCTACAGCCCGACCAGCAGTGCGGCTTCGAATGCAGCTTCGCCATTGCAGCAGCAGTCTCACTACCAGTCTTCGCCTTTGGCCGGCGGCTACCGACGAGACCTTCATATTGCTCCGGACGGAGGCGCACCTTCCTCTTCGCGCTCCAACGCATCCCCAAGTATGCAGGCGATTCAGAAGGCTGCGGCGCTGAGCGAGGCTTCGAGGGGCAAGAAGGTCGGAACCATGCCGGCTGGTCCAGGTTCCATGCCAGGCGCGCCGAACGGCAACGTCGGTCGATCCGTCTCAGGACCAGGTGCTGGACCTTCCACGAGCTCGGGTGTCAACTTCAAGGACTTGCCATCTGCAAGCTCCATGGCGACAGCAGATCCTCCTACCGTATGCTCCAACTGTCACACCACCAAGACACCATTGTGGCGTCGTGACCCCGAGGGTCAGCCCCTATGCAATGCCTGTGGCTTGTTCCTCAAGCTTCATGGCGTTGTTCGCCCTCTGTCACTCAAGACAGACGTGATCAAGAAGCGCAACCGTGCCAGCGGCGCACAGCGTGCCGACGCCCGAGGCCGCAACTCGATTGGAGGAGGTAGCAGTGCACCAGCCAACATCGCACCCAACGTTGGTCCAGGTGGTCCAGCAGGAAAGAATGGCGTTGCAGGCCCTTCTACCGGCACTGCAGCAAGTCAAGCCGGACGTAGCAGGACCAACACCAACGGCTCCATTGCCGGTATCAGGACTGGCAACGTACCCATCGCTCCTGCACCGACTCCACCCGTCTCGTCACCAGGAAGCACCGGTCTCTCGTCGTCAACCGCAAAGATTGAGATGAAGCGTCAAAGGAAGTGAGCAGTCATACCTATCGTTCATGTAGCTCGGGTGTAGCAAAAGCCATCGTTTTAGTAATGGTCAGCATAGGCATTCGTCGTGATATACACGTTCATTTCCCATACATCGTGTTTGACTGCCAGTCTGTGCTTTGTTCTGCAAAGTCAGCTTTTTTCCCTGAAGGGGAGTGGTTTCAATGAGTGCCTGGTCTATCGTAGTATTCCTGAAGATCTGAATATGGCCATAGTCCATAGTCTTCAGGAATCGTCATTGAGCTCGGTATACTTCTTCTGTCTTTTTTTGACCGCTATTCTGGCATTTCTTTTCCTTATGCAATTCGCACCCGCGAGCTGTATCATCTTTTTGTAGTATACTGAGCAACATAGTACAGTCTACTTAACTTGACATTCGAGACAGCGTACGGGCTGCCAAGCAAGCGATGACATTGATCCTCTGGGAGCAGGGTCTCACTCCATACACTTCCTTTTGACGTCACAGACACGATCATGGCCCGACACCAGCTGAAAGACCCAGCAAAGTCACTTCGGCTCGCGCGATCCCCACAACACTTCAATTGACCGGCCAAAGAGCATGTGTACTGATCACTGTGACTCCAACAAACGCAACCATATAGCGAGAGGAGCGCAATCTAGGCTCCAAACCGGCCTAAAAGACATGTGCTGGGCCAGTGCTAATGTGATTACGAGGATGGTTGAGTTTGTATTCGCGCTATAGAGGTCGCAGCAGCAGCTGTCGGGCAAGCTTTTTTTCGGTCAATCTATGTGTGAATCCGCGATCCAACAAAATCAGTGCGTTCGCACGGCCCAGCTGCTAAGCATGGAACTCGGAATTGAGAGAACGACACTCCACACCTCACATGGACCTGTCACACACACTTGTCTTCGTTCATGCACGTCCATTCCACCACATCCTCACATTGGCGTACGAGGCTGCATTTCACGCTCGATCTTCATCGCCTCTTCTGAGCGAATCGAGGAAGGCAGCATCGCACCGCTGAGCTCTCTCCGGCCACACTCGCTCTGCTGAAGACGAAGCAGAGCAGCTCGCAACCATGGCCTCATTCACAACACAACACCATGCAGCACCGACACCTTCCCCCATCGGCGGACGCAGCTTCATCGACCATGCCAAGCTTCGCATTCTCCTTGCGCCCGTCGGTGACATCTCCGAACCCGAATTTGCAAGATGGTGCGACTTCGTGAGATCTTTTGAAACGGTACGACTTGCCGACCTTCCTTCAAGCTGTTCAGCTCGACGCAGAGCCGCCGCTACCACTGTGTCATCTAACGGCACCTTATCTTCGGCTTCCGCATCAACATCTCCGATCCTTCAAGCAGGGGAGATTCATCTGTCCTTCGTGACGAGCTATGATCCGGATCACTCGTTCCTTGCGCCGTTCAATATGCACAGGCAGGTGCTAGGAGCGCTGGGTTTAGCATCTTACTCGAATAATGCGGTCAACAAGCACGAGCTGGAAGCAAGTCCGTCAGCATTGAGGGAGTTGCATCCAGGTGCGCTGGTGCACAGGGTGTTTGGGTTCGACTCGGGTGCCAAGCGACCAGAAACGGTGGATTTGAGCTCGATCAAGGATGTGGTCGCAGCCAGACTCAAAGCTGGGCAACAGCAGCAACATCGCCCGGGCTCACCTCTTGCACCGCCTACAGAAGAAGATGCCGCAGGCAGCGCTACAGCAGACGCCACTGCGCCGAATGCGGCATCTTCGCCTCAGATGCCGACCTCGCCTGACGCATCGGGCTTCTCAGCGCATAGAGATGGAGGACTCATCATCTTCCCAGCGGTTCGCAAGGATGGCAAAGACGTGCGCTTTTACCTCAAGACGCTACTTGCAGAGCTCGTCGCCAACATCTTGGATGCACTCGACGACATCGTGAACGGACTAGAGGGCACACCACTGGAAACACCAAGAGAGACACTCGAAGGTATCGCACCCAATCGCAACTCCTCCTCCACCGCCGGATCCGCATCGTCATCCTCCAGCTCGTGGCTCAGCAAGACCAACACCGCAGCCACAGGCGCTTCGATCGCAGCAGCGGCAACTCGAGCTTCGAGTTTGTTCAGTGCGTTCAGCGGTAGCACTGAGGATGCAGGTACCGGATCTTCCACACCGACATCATCTAGACCATCGACAGCAGTCGGAGGAGGCTCGCAACCCTTCGATCTAACCTCGACATCCTCAAACGCAGGCTCTCCGACATCCGAAAACAACACAAGGAGTAAAATCCTGGCAGCTAACGCAAACAAGAAGGGCGTCAAACGCACTACTTCCACTGGAGGCACCGGTCCGACTGGTGCAGGACGCTACGCCAAAGTCAAAGGCGATCTGCATCTGCTCTCTGGTAATCTGTGGGAAGCTCTCGAACGATACACCGCCGCTCTCCACTACTTGGGCAAAGAACGAGCGCTTGCAGGCGGTCAAGATGCTGTGTGGTTCGCCAGCGCCCTCGAGGGCTTCTCTGTTGCTCGTGTCCTCGTCTCACGTATGGGTGGAGTTGTGCTCGAGAAGGCGCCCTGCTTCGACCTCCCTTGGTCCGCAGCTGCAGCCAAGGAGAAAGACAAGGACAAGGAAAAGGACAAGGACGGCATTCCCCGTCCCTACGCCAAGCAGAGCTGGGGCGAGATCGCTGAAGCCTACACAATCGCCGTTGTCATCTACTCCAAGTGTCTCGCGCCACCTAGCGTGGTCCTTGGTGCTGCAAAGTCGGTGACGAATGACTCGCCAAGAGATTACACGCATCCTTTGATCCATGCAGGAGCATGTACACAGTATGCAAGGTTCTTGCTGGCAGTATGGGCGAGCGGTGGATGGAACGGCGAGTGCTTTGACCAGCTCGTGTATGGTGGTGTACCGCCAGCGTTGGCGGAAGAGAAGCCGACGAGTGCGATGTACCTCAGCTTTACCGCTGTGTCAGGGATTGCGAGGCATGACATTGCTCACGCTGCATCGTCCGCGTTCTCGCACTCGATCATCGCGCTCAAGCCGACGGATCAGATCACACTTCTCAGCACGCTTACAGCGATCTTTGGCTGTATCGGATTCTCGAGAAGAGAAGCACATCTGCTCAGGCAGCTGCAGTCGACCATCGTAGCACTGCTAGTCAAGGCGAAGCGCGTCAATGCGAAAGTACCGAATACAGCGTCACTGCCGATCTTGCAGCAACAGCAATTTGGAAAGGACGCGGAAGAGTTGGTGGGCAACATTGTAGCGCAGACAACGTACGATTCGCTGGGGAGAGGGCCAGAGGCGGTGCTCGTGTTGGCGATGCAGATCTGCGAGACGTATGGCATTCATGTGGAAGTGGATCCTCTGCGAAACATTCCTACATACCACATCCTGGCGAAGGCTTCGGAAGGGCTGCGTAGCGCCTATGCTTCGCCTGCTTTGGGCGGCTCGGAGGAGTGGAACAGGCCTCAAGCAACACAGCCATCAGAGAACTCGGCAGCTAAAGACGGGATGAACGGTGGCGCGGCGCTGCTGACACCACTCGAAATGGCTCACGAAGCCCCGTTTGGCTGGAAAGAACAGCAAATGACACTACTCAAGGAAACGATCGCCATTGCCGAACTCCTCTCCGACTACGTCGGAATGGCCTTCTTCTCCGCCATCCTCCTTCGAGACTTCCATCCACTTTTGGACGCAGAAGAGCAGCGCGACTTGATGGTCGGCATGCAACGCTCCGTTCAAGCTGCTCGTTGGGCCGGTGCTCAAGATCTCACCGTCAAGTACTGGGGTCCACCTGAACCTCTTTGTAGTCTTGAACTTCTGCCTCTTCATCCTGATCGTTTGCCGTACGAGCGCGATGCGAAGCTTCTCGACCCCCCCGTCAACGGCCGCAACGGCGGCGCGGGAGATCAAGGCGTAGCGGAACTCAACAATCCTTTCTTCTGGAACCCAATCGGCGGCGCAGCAGCAGGAAAGGGCAAACTTGTGGCAGTGCAAGGAGAAAAGATCTATGTCATGGCCACACTCCAAAACCCTTTCGCGGTAGAGCTTCACATCGATACAATCAAGCTCGTCGGCGATGGAGCCAACTTTGAGCCTATCGAAGCGGAACGCGTCTCGATCCCGCCATACTCTTTCCAGACCGTCAAGCTTGCAGGCGTTGCAAAAGGAGTCGGAACAGTGACGATCAAAGGTGTCAGTCTAGCTCTTGCAGGAGGGTTGACGGAGACGCAAACGTTCTTGTTGCCCATCTACGACGAAGAGAACTCGAAGGCAAGACGGAAGCAAGCGGCGGAGAACGACGATCGAAAGACGAGACTCAAGGTGGCAGGTCTGGATGCCAGGTCGGCGGTGATCAAGCAGAAAGCTGCGGCTGCTGGCGCAGCATCCACGAGCTCGATCGATGCGAGCGGAGGCAAGTGGTTGCAAGTTGGTGTTGCAGCGGCGCAACCTTTAATCGCCGCGTTTTGCAGCGAGCTGGAACCGCTTGGCGGCTTAGACGTGCTTGAAGGCGAGATCGAAGTGATCCACGTCGAGCTCGTCAACTTGGCCAAGGACCTCGCTGTCAACTACGTCAGGGTGACATTCAGTGACGATGCGAGCGATGCAGCCAAACAAGCTCTCGCTGAAGGAGAACTCATGCCGCAAGACGTACATGAAATCGAGTGGGACTTGGTCCACCAACCTGTCCTCTCCCATCTCTCACCCTCGTCATCGACGTTCGCGATGCACATCGAGCCAGGAGCAAGCACTACCCTGCCCATCCGCGTTCGAGGCAAAGCAGAATGTACGTCAGCCACAATCACCGTTGAATACGGACACGTTGACCGAGAGGCGCTGCAACATCAAGCGATCACCGGCAAGAACGCCAAGTTCCACGTCCGAACCATCGAGATCCCCTTTTCGCTCACGGTTCACCCGGTTGTCGTTTGTCAAAACCTGCAGATTGCTCCCTTGCGAGCGGCCGAGGCTGCCAAGTTGACAAAGGAATGCTTGACTTCGGCGGACGCCGTCCCGCACTCGCTCAAGCTTTTCACTGCAGCGGACGCAGCTGAGAGCAGGGCTAACTCGCATTCCTCGCTTCTGGTCGATGTAGGGGATGAGGCACCGATTGAGGTAGAGATCGAGGCGGATGACCTGGAAGATTCCGAGTACTGCTTGCTGAGCGTCGACGTATCCAACATCCACCGTGAGGATGTCTTGCTTCGGTTCGCACTGAATACCGGTGGAGTGATGCCGTTACATCTTTACCGTGTGCTGCGCGCGGGAGCTACAACGAAGATCATTCTCCCTCAGCCACGGATCGAACTCGATCCCAGCACCGGCAAGCCCTTTAACCGTTCGTCTCCCTCTTCAACACACGTAGAAGGAAAAGCGAGTGACGACAGCTTCCCACCCATTCCAAGCATCTGGAAAGAAGGCGGCAACCGACAGTTCATCGTTTCAAAGATCCAGCTTGGGAAGGAAGAAGAAAAGGAAGTCAGACGAAACTTTTGGTACCGCGAAGCGCTCTTCTCTCGCCTCAGTGGGGCTTGGAGAACGCTACCTACCGGTAGCTCAAGCTTGTACTCTGTCGCAGATGGACTTATCGAGGGAGGAGCTGAGGGTGAAGATGCAGTTCGAAGCGGACGCATCCCGCTCCGTGGGCTCGTCTCTGGCGGTGGACTCACGTTGGACAACTACGCACTGGGATGCCTGCAGAAAGACCCAGTCAAAGTACTCCTCGTATTGAACGACGGCGAACCAGTACACGCCGAACGCTTTGTCACCGTCCAGGTCAGCATAACGAACCGTCTCACCCGCCCGATTAACCCCCTCATTCGACTCGTACCCACCCACCCTACGGGTACAGCAGACGCAGCACTGCTCGACTCCATCATTGTCTCGGACGGAACGTTCACCGCTTCCAACACCAACATAGGACAAAAGAAAAAAGAGCTGCAGAGGGGAGAAGCAAAAGTGGTCGATTGGGAGGTGACGTTTTTGTCCCCCGGGAAATACGGGTTTTTGGTCGTGGTGGAAGAAGCGACAAGCGGTGCGGGGGAAGGAAAGCGGGAGAGGGAGGGGGAGGTGGAGAGGTTGGCTTTCGTTTCCGCTTTGCATTGTGTTCATGTATTGCCTGCGTCACAGTAGATCCCCTCGAGGAGCTGATAACTCTGGAAGAAATACACACGTTTGGCAACAGTCAAAATGAGAGCAGTAGTGGTGATGAATTAGAGCGGTGTGCATGTGTATTCAAGTGACAAGATCTAAACGAGATGAGGTTGATTCGGCTGTGCGTTAACCTTCTCTACCGCCTCCGCCCCGACACCATCAACGATCGTTGTTGGAGCAAAATACTCCCTAGCATCCCTCCACCAATCCTTGACGTTTTCCGGCGTAGGGACCCATCCATGCGCAATCAGCGCCATGCCTGCCTCGAACGCGATCAAAGCGATAATGATGAGTTCCATCCTATGTGCCGTTTTCTCGGTCAACAACGCCCTCACTACGCCCAGTAAATTCTCGCAATGGTCGAGCTTCTCGTTGAGCGTCTCGAATCGTTGGCCAATGTCAAGACTGTGACAGATGGAGCGGTAGTGGTCTTCCATCTTGGCGTTTTCCCAGTAGACTTCGGGTTCGTCGTAGAAGTTGTCCCTGTCGAGATTGGCCGTTTGGCGGAGACGGAGGAGGGTACCGGTGTGTTTGATGGTGGTGGAGCGGGAGAGGGGGACATCGCCAGAGGTTTCGAGTTGGGAGGGGATGGAGGTGAGGGTGGAGAGGAAGCGGGAGAGGGCGGATTCTTGGACGGAGAGTCGGGCGGATCGGGCGAGGCCTTGTGAGAAGGCTAGGCGGGCGAGGGTGGGGGTCCATTCTGTGCCGAAGGATGTGTAGGGCGTGGGAGGGGCCGAAGTTGGCAGAGGCGCTGGTGTTGATGTTGCAGAGGAAGAGGCGGTGGCATCGTCGTAAAGTTCGGCTTCCTCAGCAGCAATGTTGTCGGTGGAGGTCTCTTCAGAAGTAGTCTCGGCTTCTGCATCGAAAGCTTTGGGAGGTTGACCAATGACGATCATATCACCTTGAACGCGTGTCGGTTGCGAAGAGGCGTAGAGATAGTCCATGGCCTCGTCACCGACTTGCGAGTACCTTCCAACTTCAACCTGGAACTTGAGATCTCGACCTTGGATGACGTTTCTCAAGAAGCGTTGGCTTTGTTCTTCGTCCAGTCCCCACGTCACGTACGATCCAGAACGAAAGATGAAGACTTCGCCTCGTCCCAGGCTCGACTCCGCCGCCGTTGCTGATGAAGAGGCCGAGCTTGCAGATGGGACAGGCCACTGCGGAATGTGAATGACCTCGTTATCCTCGAAGACTTGAAAGTTGGGCGGGAGGCGACCTGACCTAATCAGCTCTCGGAAGGAATAGGTGTTGGCTGTAGCCCAAGCATACACTTCTCCCGTCGTCGGTTCTGGTAACGTCTGTCGTAATGCCTTTGAAGCCTGTGCTTTAGCACGGGCAGAGGAGGTCTTGGTCGGTGCAACATTCTTCTTGCGTGACATGGCCTGAACGATCTGAGGTGGAAGATTGAGCGTGATGGATCCACCGCCGGTCATGCCTTTGTTTGGAGGATTGTATGAGATCTGGACGGGCTTCGAGGTCGAAGCGGCTGGGGTGGCCGAGGCGGACCGGCTTGTAGCAGCACTGGTGGAGCTACGGGTCGACGATGGCAAGGCGGATTCTGAATCGGCTTCGTTCACGAGAGGTGTCTTGGACGACGAAGCTACTTTTGCCTTCCTAGACGATTCGTCATTGCGATCGCGGATAGCTGAGGACGAGAGAAGTCGAGCCGAAGAGGCTGCTGCTGTAAAAGATTGAAGTGTCAGGCGAGGCTGAGCCGCGGCTTTGACAGCTGAGCATGCTGAGCGCAGCATCTTGGGTTACTGCAGTGTGAAGGCAAGTGCGTGCCGTCTATTGTATGTTGCTTGGCTTGCTCGTTGTCAAGGGTTGTGGGAGTGGCGAGGTCTTGGGTGCGATGAGGTTGAGACGCAAGGTAGGTCGGCCAAAAGATAAAGATTGCTGAGCCTTGCACACAAAGAAAGTCGGAAGAAAGCACCCTTTTTGCTTTTGCAGCTTTACCGGACCACTTTTTCTGTGAGGCTTGTGGACCGGAAGAAAGTGGAGGAAAACGTGCTTTTTGCTTAGACTCAAAAGTCAAAAGGCTGGGCTTTTTGTGCTGCTGCTGTTGCCCTGTCGGATTTCTTGTTCCTTCGGACTGACAGCCGATCCGCGGCGCGAATCGCTTCGAAGAATCGGGCGAATCGCGTGAGCTGTCCGGCACACACAGCCCGAAGACGGAGAGGGTCTGAACAGACCCTGTGATTTTCCGCACAGCGCTCGGCGAGGAAAGCGGAATACCAAGCTGAAGCGCAAGTCGCGAGCGAAAGCGTGTGTGTTGGTGTGGAGCAAAGCGATGCTTGGCAGCGGCGAGTAAGCTTTCGTGTGTCACGATGCACACGATTTTTGACAATCAGATCATTCCCTGAATAGTATCTCGATCATCTCTTTCCGCTTCTCCGTCTTAATCACGACCACATCACTGGAGGGACGCTTCACTTCACAATTCCTGCTTGCGTCCACACCGTCACCTTTCCTGGCTGCACCTCTTACCAATACCCGCGTTCTGCCTTAGCACCATGCTTTCGTAGTGCAGTCACGCTTTCGAATCTGCTGAGTTTGTTCGGATCCGTACCAACACGCAAGACAGCAGAACTGGATACAGCTTCCGACCGCTGGCGAACGGAAGCGCCCAATCGTCTCTACCATGGCAGCACCAGGCACTCCACTCGGTCCATCAGCGACGCAAGCTGTTGCTGTCGACACCCAATCCGATCCTCTTTTCTCTGCAAGTCTCTCACCACCTTCAAAAGCATTACCACTTCATCAAGATGCGAACGGCACATCCACACCGCGGCCAAATAGTGCCAACAGCTTTGGTGGACGTGCTCACACGCCCGGACCGGACCAGATGCCTTTGACGATTCACACGGCAGCACAGCGCGGTGACCTGCCCGCCATCATGCGGCTCGTCGATTCAGGAAGAGCAACTGTGCACGACAGAGACGATGACAACATCACACCGTTGCATTGGGCGGCTATCAATGCTCAGCTTGCAACCTGCCGATACCTGCTTGATCACGGAGCCGAAGTCGATGCGCTGGGAGGTGATCTTGTTGCAAGTCCCTTGCAGTGGGCAGCTCGAAACGGTCACGTCTACGTCATGGAGCTCCTGTGCAACCGCGGCGCCGATCCGACCATCACCGACTCTCAGGGCTTCAACGCACTTCATCTCACTACTCACTCTAGCGCCGTCATGCCGCTCGTCTTCATGCTCCAGCAACCCTCCCTCAGCTCGCCAGAAGGACTCGACTCGACCGACTCGCAGGGTCACACTGCACTCATGTGGGCTGCTTACCAAGGCGATGCCATCTCGGTCGACATCCTCCTCAAGCATGGCTCTGACGTTCACAAAAGGGATGGTGCTGGTCTCACCGCCATGCACTGGGCCGTTGTCAAGGGCAATCGGCTCTGCATCCGCCTCCTTGCCGACGCCAAAGCAGATCTCCTTGCAAAAGAGGACTCTGGCAAGACACCAAGAGACATGGCGATAGAGCTCAAGTCCATCGGTGCCTACCGCAAAGCGCTAGCCGATATCGGACTCGAAGAAGACGGTCGACGCAAGCAACGCACGTTTGGCACAAGCTCGGAACGTACAGCACGCCTTGCCATCATGTTTGTTCCCTTTGCAGCACTCGGCTTCATCTTTGCCACTTTCGCTTCGCTTCCTTGGTACACTGCGGCCCCCTTTGCTGCGGCCGAGTTCTTCGGCATGCATCACATCGTCACGCGCGTCATCCTCGATCCCCAGGAACACGACTTCTTGCAACGCTCCAACTACTTCCTCGCCATCGTTTCAGGCTCTATCGCCTGGGTGGGTTGGGAATGGGCACGCAAACTCGCATCAGGCACGCCTGGCTACGCTTCCAACAACCTCTTCTTTGCCCTTACCCTCCTCGTTTGCAGCTGGAACCTCTTCCGTGCCGCCTCGATCTCCCCTGGCTATGCACCTCTCGCACCATCCGCATTGCATCGTCGCGAGATCGTCACTCAGCTCGCACAACAAGGCTGTCTCAACGGTCAATCCTTCTGCGTCTCCTGCATGGCTCGCAAACCTATGCGTTCCAAGCACTGTAAGCTTTGCAAGCGATGCGTTGCCCGTCA
Source organism: Pseudozyma tsukubaensis (assembly GCA_001736125.1). NCBI lineage: Eukaryota > Fungi > Basidiomycota > Ustilaginomycetes > Ustilaginales > Ustilaginaceae > Pseudozyma > Pseudozyma tsukubaensis. The sequence continues at coordinate 50,156 of MAIP01000025.1, read as the reverse complement.
CGACCACCACTGCCCTTGGGTCGACAATTGCATTGGGATCCAAAACCATCGTCAATTCCTGCTATTCGTGGGCGCACTCGTTTCGGGCATCATGCAGTTCGTCTACCTCACCGTGGTCTACTACTCTATCAACGCCCCACCATACAATCCTTTACCGGACTCGAGTTACGAAACGTGTCACTTGCCGTTCGCGTTCTTGTGCACGGCAACGACGTTCGATCCGTTCTTGTTCGGGGTGGCGGTATGGGCAACATTGCAGTTGAGCTGGACGGTCATTCTGATGGTTGCGCAGAGTTGGCAGATTATGCGGCAGATGACGACGTTGGAGGTGTCAAATCTCGGAAGGTTCGGTTTTATGGGTGGAAAGGGAGGGCAGAGCTACGCGGGCCAGACAGGGATGATTGCTCAGCATTCCGCACGGGCTCAGCCCGGAGGTGCAGGTGCTGGAGCAGCAGACAGGTTGCATGGCATTCAGAAGCAGCAGCAAGGCGACAACGGCCAGATTGACGTCAACACCGGTGGACCGGACGAAGACTCCGCCGAAGCACCTCTTCTCACTGGCGGCGTGGGCACAACTGCTTCCTCTGGTGCTAGCGGACATTCGCACCCTCACGGCCACTCTCATTCGAAGCTCGGTATGCTTCGCAAACTCTGTTCCGCCTCCGGTGGCTGGCTTCTCTCCGTTGTGGGCCTCGATCTCTACACACGAGGCAAGGCCGGCGAAGGACTCAAACGAGCATCTGCCGCCGCAAATCCTTTCGACCATGGCCTACTCGCTAATTGCAAAGACTTTTGGTCCAAAGGCCAAGACCTCAATATTGACTATACCACGCTTTACGACTTGCCAGCAGAAATCAGTCCGGGACACTGCGAAGTTGTACCATTCCTCATCGATACTGTCACGGGAGGCAACGGAAGAGGTTGGGGTGGAAGGTATGCAAGAGCAGGGACGGGAGGTTGGGCCGTCGGTGGATACACTTTGCTGAGAAGCCATGGAGATGATGGAGAGGAGGAAGAGGAGGAAGATGCGGAAGGAGCAGCCGGGTCAAGCGGAAAGAGAAGATGGAGCATGTGGAGCAATTTGAAGCACGCGAAGGGTTCAGGATCAGGAGGGGCGATATTGCCCATTTCGGCAGCGCCAAGCGGATCCTGATGCTTCATCGACTTCATGTTTTGTATGACTCTTGACGATTGGATAGACTTTCACGATGCCTTTACGGCGAATCATGATCATAGACTCTCACTCTACTCTTGGCATCGGCTGTGTCTCCTGTGTCACTGACTGCATTGAGTTGAGGTGCGATAACTCGGTTCGTCTGTCGAGATTGGCTCTACATGCAAGTGTTGAGACCGGCTTTCCGATGTTGACACTGTTGCGGTGGGCCTGAAGTGGAACATTGCGAGCTTGGGACGGTGCCACAGCCACCACAATGAAGTTTGTCTGTGGGACAAGTTAGATGACGACCGGCTGATACTACAAAGTGGGATCGGGTTGAACTCATTCCATTTGCCAGGGAGGAGCGGACATCCAGAGTGGGACACGATTTTGTGTGCTTCGAGCGAGCTTGCTTCGCAAGACTATAAGAGTGGAGCTCCTTCCCTTGAGCTTCCTCAACCTTAACCATACACCACACCACCTTTTCTCCAAATCATCAACAATGAAGACGGCGTTCCTTCCACTCTTGTTCGCTGCTTTGGCTTCGGCTACTTCGCTCGAAATGAAGGTTCGTAATGACATTGTTAAAGGATACTGCGATCCGCCTTCGAGCAGCAACTATGATGAGTCGCACGCCTGCTTCCAGATCAAAGGCGACATTCGAAAGCGCATGAAGCCGAGAAATCCTTCCCAGAGCGATGGTGCTGGATACTGTAACGATGCCGGCGACCGTGAGTAGAACCTTCCCCTTCCTTCATTCAGCGTATCCACAATGTCATTGACATAAGCACAACTTGATTCTTCGTTTCTCAACAATACAGGCTTTGTTATCCTCCCCAACGATGATGGCAAGGGTAACCTCAACGGAGTCGAGCTCGACTTTGATACCGGATCCATCGTTGTTTGGTATGATAAGAATAAATGTAGCGACTACATGGTCACTCCTAAGAAAGCTCAGACCAAACGCGAGGGGGGTAACCTCGACGTGATGCCCTGGTCTCTTGGCAAGAGGGATGTTGTTCGGACCGAAGGCGTGAAAAGCTACTGCTACGGTCGCACTGATCCTATTCAAATCAATTTCTGATCTTGCTGATTTTAAGTGATTCCAATGCCATTCGATCTGACTCGCTATAGATGCTTGACGATCTTTAAGTTGTTTTCACGCTGGTAGCAGCCATCCAATTCACATACACACACGCGAGACCTCGACACAGGTAAATAACGTTCGATGCCAACTGAATGTGGTATTTCCGTTGCAAAAAAAGAGAGAGAAGAGACCGCGGAAAAAGACGCTGTGTGGAGTGCGACGCGCTATTTGACAGCGCGTCGGAACAGCGCTTCGATATGACCGAGAGTTTCAAAAGAGTGTCGGAAGACAACGAATGGTCGCCATCACCATGAAGGCAGACTGAAGGTTCTTGGAGTGCTTGCAGCAGTCAATATGCTAGGGCGAGGCTCGCTTGAAAGACACTGATCGTGTGGGACTTGTTGAGGTGGGACTGAGGCTCCCAAGTTCGATGTCGTCTCTTGATACATGAAGCTTCTCCTCAATGTGACTGTTGGCCTCGTCCAGGCTGCCGTTAAAAGTACTGGCGGAAGGCTTGAATGTGATAGAGCGAACTCGACCGTCGGACAGAGCTTCGAGATCCTCCTCATGTGTCGTGCGCTCGAGATTTGAGGAGGCAGTCGGCGGCGGACCTGCCACATCGGTGGTCGTGTGATGAGCGACTGAGATCTCGACTGGACCTCCGTTTCGATTCATGTTGAGACCAATCGCAGCACGGAAGAGCGGGTCTAGCGTAGCAATGGTGCAGAATCCAGCGATGAAGGTACACGAAAGAATCGTGATGATGCTTACGGCAATGGTGGCAGTTTTTATGCATGGACTGATGTCACCTTGTAGTATCTCGTGGGGGAACGACTGAGTAGCGATCAGCACAGGAATGAAGCCAAAGGTAGGGACAATTGAGGCCAACATAAAGACGTATGCCAAGGCTAACACCGTCATCTTCCATGTGCCAATGTTGAGGTGTGTTTGGACGTTTTCTGATACCGGTTTGCCCTTCGTTAGGAGCCAGTATGCCTTGCGAACGAAGCCCTTGATCGGAGGCATTTCTGGGTGCAAGGAGCATGCATGATCGACAAGACTGACGAGGTTCGGCAATGAATAGAGGAGAATAGGAATCTCGATCGAGAAGGCAGCACCGGCGAAGACCGTCAAGTTGATACACACGTATCTATGCGATTCGAAATATGCAGCACATACTCTGCGGGCGACCCAGATAAGCTCGTCCGAAGCTAGACTGTCTTGACCGTCAAAGATGATAGGACGTTTGTGCTTGCCCGTCTTATTGACAAGCTGTAGGATCTCGGGAGGGATGATGTCCTTGGCTAAATTCCTGGCATTGAAAAAGGCTCGTCCGGACATGGTGCAAAGGTAAAACGTGCTGAAGATGAACAAGGAGCAGGGAAGGATGAGCGTGGTGTTGAGAAACCATGGGCGTCTGCTTATTGGAAGGTAGATCCGCTTCTTCCGGCTTGCGGCAGACGTACCGGCGGTAGCAAGAGGCGATCTCGGACTGCATGCCAACATGAAGCCGTGATTACTGACGAAGACTGCCAAGACCAAAGGAAGCCATGGAAACGGAATGACCCACCACCACTCGAAGGTGCTACGGTTGGCAAAGGAGAAGCTGGCAATGACGAGCGCTGTCATGTCCCAGACGATCAGGTAGGCAGTGACACCGATAGACAAAACGAAGACCGCATTAGCCACATATATTTTACCGAACGGCGTTTGGCGCTTGGCAAACATCCAGAACTTCCCCAAACTCTTCTTTTTTCCCAGCAAGAAGAAGCAGAGAAGATAAGTCATGATGCATTCGAATTCGCTCGAAAGAAGCCAGATGCGGTTGCGTTCCGACTCGGGTGAGTAGATCACTTTGAAGAGGGCTTGGACCAGCTGAGCTTGCGTCTGCCCGCGGTGTAGGAACGTCATGCTCATCGGGTCAATTGGTTGCGACATGACGATGGGTCTGCCTGGTAGGTCAAGATTAGGCACAGTGTTGTTCGCCATGGCGAATGAATCGGTGCAACGAAGCAGTCGCAGAGGTGGAAAAGGTGTAGGAAGCAGTGCTCGCTGAAGCTGACCAGTGACTTGACGTGCCGGGTCCGAGGCTGGCTAGGAATCGATATGGGAATGCAGAGATGGTACACAAGAAGGGAAATTTCGGACCTGATCAGAATGACTTTATACGAACAGGCTTGCTTCAAAACGAGTGAACACACGCCAGAAGCACAGAAGGTCTTGCTCAGACAACTAGCTTGCGCTTTCTGAAAGCATAGACAAGAACCGCCAGCTGCAGGCTCACGGCACGCAACACCTGAGAACGTCTTGTATGGTACGCAAAATTGTGAGCGGCTCCACAACGAAAGATACCCCGCTCTGCAATGCTTGTATTTCTGGCGAGCGCAACACAAGCAGATCGTAGCGCGACAGGGTCCAAACAGACAGCTTGCATCAATGTCATAGGCGATGCGAGCGGCTAGGGACCTTTTGTCATCGCTTCTGGAAACAAAACGTAGCTGAGCACCGACCGCCTTTTCCCTCGCGTACGTTTTTCTCGATGCAGAGCACAGGCCTTCATCGCTTCGAAGCGACATCAAGCTTGCAGATCCGACAGTTTTACCGGCCATGAATTCTGAGCTAGAAACAAAGTGCATGTCGGCTTCGCATTGTAGGGCCAAGAAGAATCGAGGAAGCAGGCTTGCACAATGTCACGTCGCAAAACGCATGATAGCCGATCTGTTGATATGGTCGGGGTTGCGCATCGTGTGTGCATGAATGGCCTCAGTTGATTTGGCGAAGGTCAGGTGCGTGCATCTTCAGCTTCTGTGAAAGCGCACCGTGCACCATCACCGATTCGAGCCTAGACAATGCTCGAGTGATGACACGAAAGCGGACCGGTCATACTCAGACTCGACAAGCAGAGTCACGAGCGGGACCGATACTTCTCCTTCACCGCTGGCTACAACATGAGGGGGGCATCTGTGGCGTCTGCGTTTAATGTCGTCCAAAGTCACCTCCTGACCTTCGTTTGAAATGACATCCATTGTACATCGTGGCTTTCACTGCCTCGAAAGAGCTTTTGCCATGTGGGTCGCTACAGCCTTCATGGCTGTGCAGCAGGTAGCGGTAAAAGCTTACAGAAGAGGCTGATTGCGTGCTGTCTCAACACTTCCCCTAGAGCTTCAATATACGCGCGACAAATCAGTCCGACATGGACCCAAGAATCTGGCACGAAATGAACTTCATTGGTGCTGTGTATACTGCAGTTTGCCACAAGAGATTTTCTTACGAGACAACAAGATGATTATGTTAATGTAAGCTTGCTCCCCTTCCGATTGATGAGCTCTTGGCGGTGCCTGAAAATGTCGAGCTGACCGTCTGTACAAGTACTTGCAGAGGTATAAAGACCACATAACTCCTATCCATTGCGCCCTTTTCCTCGTTCATTGCTATCCTGTCTCATCACACCTTTCCCCTCCTACAACTCAAAATACTTAACAGCACATCTAAAACATTTGCGGCTTTAGCACTGCTATTCCTGGCGGGCGGCGTGGCCGATGCTTACTTCATAGCACCGCAGCAATCCGAGTACAAAAAGTACTGTTCCTCGACAGCCCCGCCTGACAAGCTGGCGATTTGCATCAATGACCCTTTCGACATTCGTAACAAAATTCTCGATACATCTCCAGGCTTGGTCGGTGTGATGACTGACAATGTTCAGAGTGAGTGTTAACGGTTTTGCACGCATGTCGAGCTTTCGGCCGATGCTTTTGACCTGAAGCTGACAAGCTCTCTTCGCTCTTCCCCTCTTCCCTTCCTTCGTTCGTTGTGTGATCGAACATGGAATTCTCTGTACTGCTTTTGGCTGCCTCAGACGTGGCCATCTTCGTCGGAGACAGCGTTGGGAAATCTGTCTGGATCCAGACGACCAAGTATCGGGCCTACTTCTCCATCTGGTCCGTCAACGATAATCTTAGCGTTGGATACTCCGTAGCTTATAATAATGGCAGAGTCAGCACCGGCCAGTTCTTTAGGGGTGACACTCCCGTCCAGCTTGGCTGAACAACCACCACAGCTCAGACGGCGCCCAGTGATCTGATTCGAGCTTCAGTGATGTCTTGACTCACGCAAACATCAACCAAAGAGCTTCGTACCCATTTGAATTGATGTCAAAACCAACTTCATTCGCGAAAAGTTGAGCCATTGTGCAAATTGTGTGATTCAGTCGGGGTTGTGCAGCAACAAAGAAGGGTGTTCTCAAACGTCGCTGACCATCAATCTCGCACGCATGAGCTCGTTGCTGATTTTCAGGCTGCTGAACGGGTGTGGGGTTTTCAAACTTTCGAGGCTGTGCTGTTTCAATGAATTTGCGCCACCGTTAGCAGTGGTCCTTCTCATGGCGGGCTGTGTACATTGCATCGCTGATACCAGACCCACTGACACAGATTGAGGCAAAGTGGGGCTCAGACGAGCTCTGCAACGGTCACAATACATTTCGGCGGGGCCTCAGCCATGACAAGCGACAGCTCTTGGTTGTTTGATTTGCCTTTCCCGTTTTGCGATGGGTACTTGTGCGGCTTACTCTATTTTTCAATTGAGTTGGCACACCTTCGGCGTACGCACTCGATTCATGAGGCCTCGCCGCAAGTTGTGTATATATACCTGCTCCTTCGAGCCTTTGCAGCATGTCTGAGATAGCCACACTCTTGACCGCTTTCCTCAAAATGAACTTTCTCTCTTTCCTGATTATCTCCGTCTCTGCCACCTTTGCGGTAGCCTCCGACCCTTCGTGGCAGCAGGACCCCGTCGAGCCTGCACCTGGCGTATTCAAAACCCTGTGCGTTGACCACAAAATTGCCAAAGGAGTGAACGTCGCCTGTTTCAACTCGCTTGATGGCCCTCCTACGTCCACCTACAACTACCCTCAAGGCTCCAAGGGAAGACCCTCTTTGGGTCTCGGTCCTCGTGCGAGCGGTAAGTGCTCTCTCTCGTGCTTGATTTTCTCGCAATCATTGCGTAGTGTACAGACAGGTCCTGATGCTCTCATTTCTTGTCAATTGTTTTTCGATCGACAGACTTTTACGCCATCCTCGATGAGCAAGCCGAATTTACTACGGAAGACTACATTGTGTCACTCAGTCATAATGCCCTGGAGCCAAACTGTGTTGTTTATGTATTGACTTCGAAGGGAACCGCACAAGAAGCAGTCGTCGGCGGTGGAAAGTACTGCAAGGGTCAAGCTCCGATTGTTCTTCCGGCTGTCAAGCCTTGATTCAGTTTTCCACCGCCATTTCTCCTTTCTCCTGTGCAAGCTATTTGCTTCACCTTCGTCTGATCAATTCATGAACTTCGATGTCGTTCCACCAAATAGCTGAGTATGATGTTAGTGATTACTTTGAAATAACTTCGACAATACATTGTGAACACAGAGAGGACCTAGCTAAGACTGCGAGGAACGGATCCCTTGCAGTAGTCATCGGTTTTCTCGGGGTAAAAAACGGTACCACTAGTGTCCAAATATCCAACACTATACTTGACGCAATGAGCCGACTCGTATTCAACTTGAACAACGCTGGCACCGTTGGCTCCTTCAACATCGAATTGGACTTTAGCACCGATACCCGGAATGATTGCAAAGATGTCTGTTGACCGAATTCGAATTGTGCAGCAAGAACGTATCAGCGTTTCGTTCGAATTTGACGATGCGAAATGCGGCCATGTAAATGTATGAAGTACTCACTGGTCTTGTCCTCGCCTGTCCCGACAACCGCAGAGAAGTTGGAGTGATAATTATCGAGAACCGGTCCGATGTTGGATTCGAAACAAGCAATTGGGAACAGCGACTGGCGCTCCACGCAAAGCTGTTGCCACGTAGGTTCTGAAGACGTAACCTGCCGGACCTCAGTGAATACAGTAGACCTAGCTGAAGCCAGGTGAGCTAGGGATGCAGCGAGGATGAGGAATGCTCCTTTCGTCGTGATCAAGGTTGGGAGATTATGGAGAGACAGAAGCCAACCGAGGGAGGCACGATGAGCTTCTTTTATACGGACTTCAATCCAAGTACACGCAAGTCAGGCCCACAGAAATGGGCGTGTTACCACCGCCGAAACCTCATTTCAATGTAGATGGGACCGCAAGAGCACAGCCTCAAATTAAGGTGGATGGCTTGAGACCGCTACCGATCCCTATCGCTGACAAGCTGTTGCTGACAAGCTTTGTGCAACCCGTCTGTGGGCTTCGAAATGCCACAAAGGCGAATTGAGGATGCGCTGGCAGAGTGTTGAAGGACAATAGGCCAGACCCGACTGAGAACAACGTGGTTTTGTCGAAGACTGTAGAATTTGGCATCGTTGCTGGCTTAATGCAAATAGTCTACAACTTTAGCACATATATAGAGCGTCTTCGCCCGTGTCTCGCATCTTTGCTACATTATACTCCTATCGTCTTGTGCCAGGTACTACAACGTTGAACTGAACTCGCCAAGCATGAAGTTCTTCTTGACAATCGTACCTCTCTTCGTCGCCTTTGCTGCCGCAGACTACACTCAGCAGGACCTGCGATCGGACGTTGCCACGTACAAGCAGCTGTGCGAGGACCATCGCTCTGTCTTTCCCTACATTTGCCTTATCTCGGAGGACGGCCCACCTAGCTCTCCGTACCAGAACTTTGCTTACGGCCTGCTCGGACAAGGCGACCAGCCCAACAGTGAGTTTTCCCAATCGTGACATCTCATCTTCTCCCCAAACAGGGACCAGTTGCTCACCGTACCACGCCACATCCTTTCTTTCCGCGTTTCCAATAGAGCTCTTCGCACTGATGCCGGGACACGACTCCTTTGTCCTTGCCTACACGCAACACTGGCACATTGAGTTGTCGATGAATTACGAGAAGCCTCAATGTGTTCACTATTCGCTCTTGCCGCTAGCAGACGAAAGGGGTACGAGCAGATACGTGGATAATGGGGAGTACTGCCCTGGAGATGCGCCAAAGATTATTCTCAGCAAGCCACCCAACTAGCTCGATATTTCCTAACGCTCTTCCGTACTCATGTGCATGATAGGGACCAAATTCAAGTGCCAATCGAGGGTCTAACGTTCAAAGCAGCGTATGAGCCCAGTTCCGTGCAGAGCAAATTTCTACGGTTAAAGAGGCGTGAGCAAGCAATCACTGATGCGCAAAAAAGTCTTGTGTGCACAAACGGCGTCTCAAAGAAATCGCTGCATGGGGAAAGGAAGTTGATTGCAGCTTCCCAGTGAAAGCAAAGCCGCAAGGGACGGCAAGAGAACAAATATTACGAGCAAAAAGTGAAGATCGAATAAGGCTATGCTAGGCGACACAGAATGGCAGGTCAGGACTTTGACGCTCGCGCGTCACAACCAAAAGTGCCTTTTCAGCTATCGCAGGCAGGCAACCCGTCTAGTACAGGACGGCAGGGACTGGAATGGGCTTCGTGTTGTCGCAGTGCTCCTGGGCGGAACCGACCTTGTGACCCTTTCGGGTCAGCGTGTACTTGACGCAACCATATTCGTCCTCGTTGCTGACCTGACCAATGAAATTCTTGGTGGAGAAAGTGTAGAAGCCGGGTTGGTGTGATTCCATACCAAGGACGATTGCCCATTCTGCAAACCAAAGTGGAAAGGGAAAGAAGTTAATGGATTAGTTTCGGCCTTTTCATGCAGCGTTGCCATTGTATTGTTCGAGCTGGAACGTACTATCATGGGTGTCAGGGCTGTCGAAGCGGTAGTCATCCTTGGTGCTACCAGATCCCTGCAGAACGGGTCCATCGTTGGACGCAAAGCAGGCGAGCTTGGTGCCACGCGGGGCGAGTCCCTTCTCGCAGAAGTTGATGTAGAAGTCTTCGGGGCCAGAGCTGGGCTGGCTGTCGGGAACAATAATGTCTTTATCCCCTTTGCACCACTTTCCGTTGAGTACAACGTTCTCGACAGCGGAGATCTTGGTCATCTGGTAGTTGATACATCCGTGAATCTTCGAGCTCTTGATGTGGACGCCCCAACCCTTGGTAGCGAACTGGAATTCGCCATACTTGTGATGCTCCTTGCCGAGTAGGATGGCCCAGTGGTTGTCATCATCGGCGCCAGGAATGTAGAAGTCGTTCTTGGTGAGTGGGGCCTGGTAGAGCGCGGGACCGTCTTGCGACTCAAAGCAAGCATACTTGCCTCCTCCACCGGTGTCATCAGAACGGCAGAGGTTCTCCCACATGCTTTCAGGACCATTGGCGTAGACAGTCATGCCAAGCATGGACATGGCGACGGCGCAAGAGATAGCAGTGGTGAACTTCATGGCGTGTTGATCTTCTTTTGCTGACTTGGGAGTGGCGATTGTGTATGTGAGTAGTTGTTCAAAAGTGACGGTCGAGGGTCATTGCGATTGTGCTTATATGCTTTCTCTGCTCGTCAGACAGGATCTATTTTTGTTGGCTTTAGCCTGTGCTCCGATCCCGAATCTACGTCCCAACCACCTTTACCCACTCTTGCAAGGACATCGAGCATAAGGGTCAATGGACGCAGGGGCTCGAGCGCAGTGGGATCATAGTTGGTGGTGGGTCCGTAGTAGAATGGTCAGGGGCACGCACCGCCTCGTTTCCCACATTGAGCGCCCACACAACCGTATCACCTACGACTGAGCGATACTGTACCACTGAGCATTTGTGTTCCTGACAAGCTTTGCAGGTCTTGAAATTTGCTATGCAAAGCGATCAGCCCACCGTCAAGCGACGCCGAAATATCATTCGGTGTACCTCGTGCCACCAACAGTCACATGAGGCGGTGGGTCTCGAGGCTTGAGTTGAGTTGAGCCAAAGCTTCTCTAGATTGAGTCTTAGCGAAGTAATTCCACGTGCAATAAGGCTTGGGGTAAGAGACCAACTCTCGAGGAGAATTTGTTGCCACTCTCGAGACAATCAAGTTGTGCAGCAACCCTAATAAAAGCCATCGCGAGAAATTCGAGGTGGGAAAGGCAATATTCTGGTGCACAATGGATTGTATGGCAGCCATGCTGTTTCTCCGAGATCTCGTTCTCAAAACCTTGTTCTCGTCCGAATCAAAGGATCGGCTTGAAGGTCTTGATATCGGGATCGGATGAGCGAGCGGATCCATGCCAGAATTACTGGCGAAAGACGTGATGATGACTTTTTGAGCTCGGCAATACATTTTTCACAGCTGTCAGCGCTGTCAAAAATTTCTTGCATGGTAGCAGACAGAATATTACGCACACGTGCAAGTCGATTTCGGCTCGTCAGAGCCCCTGAGGGACTGCATCAGGACACTCTAGCGTGGGATCCGGGTGCTCATGTGGCAGTGAAACAGGCGAAGCAACCGGACCGGCCTCGAGAAGGTCAGGGTCTCGGGTAGCTCAACGCGGGACGGATCGGCGGCTCCAGATCGCAGCAGGGTCTCATGATCTATTGCTCGGCTGCAGAATTCCAAAAGTGGCAGTCAAAGCTGCGTTCGGTCATATCGAGCATGGTGCAAGGAGTCGGTGAACTTTGATTGCGGTTAGTGAGTTGTCGGATCATAAAAAGCAGGATCGGCATTAGTGTCTGTGCGTTCGTGCATGCCACCGGTGTTCTGTTTGACGCTAATCGGACCGGTATAGAACGATCGTTGGCGCTGATTGCGTTAGGAGAGCTCAGACTTGCATCCGACAAGACCGTTTCACCAACGTTCATGCAGAAGAGGAGGGATGCCTCGATGCAGTCAAGGCATCTCGCATAAAATTCCATGCAGAGATGTCCGGTAGCGCATGACACGAGAGCGAGCACGAGACGAGTGGCGGCTAGCCGAGCTTGAAAAGTGACACCGGCAAAGAAAAAGGACGCTAAAGCTGCCACGCGGAGTTCGAAGTTGACAAGGCTTCGACGCGCTAAAGTGTCTCACCCTAGCTTCGGCTTTCTTCGTTTCTAGATTGGCTGCACAATTGCTCTGTACAACCTCCCCGCCACCAACGATCACAATGAGCTCTCGACAGTATGATCCTGCCACATGCAATGCTTCGTTTGACGTTCTCATCGACGAGTGTCAGCCACTTCCCGAGAGTCTAACTCTATCTCGATTCGATTACAAGGTTCCGCCACCTATTGCTTCCGATTGTGGGGTTACCGGTGGGGTTCGTCTCGGCTCTTGTATGATTACCCCGGATGAGCAAGCTTCATGGAAAACGCGGGGTCCTCTTTTACGGGGTCGGAAGCCAAAGATCACCGAAACTACCGAGCAACAGAAGCACAGTCTGAGGGTAGGGACGATCAGATTAGGAAAGTACGGGGACGCACCAGCGTCTATTCACGTTCTCTTCTGTATACTTGAGCGCGTCCGAACAATGAAGACCGGCGTTGTGATTTCCGACCCTCGACGCACTGGCTGCTCGGTTAGACGAAGCCCATAGCATGGCTGACCTATCGCTCAGATGCATTGCAGCGGTGTGTTGTGTCAACGATTTTAGGGCAAATTTCTTGCTGCATGGCGTACGCGCTAATATGTATGTAGCAAACAATTTTTATTTCTTATTTGGTTCTCGAGATCGAATTCGCTCAACACTGAACAAGTGTGTTGTAGTGTTCAGTCAATCTGCAGTTGAGTGCTTGATTCGGAGAGCAGCACTGAAGGTGTGACAGAGAAGTAAGGGCAGGCCCAATTGAATTGTAGAGTTCACAGCTAGCTCTGAACGGTCGACTCGAGGATGATGTTGTAATCTTGCTAGAAAGTGTTGCCGTGTGCGATAGGTCCACAAAAGGAGGACTGGCGCATGAGCCATGAATGGAAGCGTGATGCTCCGCAGACCTTGATGCGAAAGAAAGAATAGCAAGGTTGAAACAAGGAAGTCGTTACCCGGTCAGCAGCTCTCGCTTAAGCGAGCTAGTGCAGAACACCTACAGTAGTTTGGGCTGCTTCACCGGCGACCTTGCTTTGCCTTTCTTTCCAGACACTCACTGCGAGCTCAATTCGGCGCTTGTGCGGCTAGAAGAGTTGCTATAGCGTCTATACGAGAGTCTTGAACGCCGTCTGGAGCAACGTCTGCTATATCGTCTGCAACAGCTTAAGCAATGTTTGAAGCATCCATCGCAAATGTATAAGTATGACCATCTTTGCCCCCGAATTGAAGAATCTTTCCACATCACTCAGACAACACAGCCAAAACCTCCTCCTCTTAAGCATCTGCTAATCTTTCGATCTTCACGATGAAGTTCTCTCCCGCTCTTGCCATTGCCGGCCTTGTCGGCGCTGCTGCTGCCAGCCCCATCGCTTCCACCGAGGCCGAGCCCGCCGCTCTCGAGAAGCGCCAGGCCATCAACTACGTCCAGAACTACAACGGCAACCTAGCTAACTTTCGTTATTCCGAGTACGCTGGACAGTACTCCGGCAACTGGAACAACCCTAGCGACTTCGTCATCGGCCTTGGCTGGAGCACTGGCTCGCAGAATCGCGTCGTCAACTTCAATGGAAACTACCAGAGTAATCAGGGAAGCTACTACGCAGTCTACGGATGGCTCAACAACCCCTTGACCGAGTACTACGTTGTAGAGAACTACAGCTACAACCCTTGCTCGGTCAGCGGAAGCCAAACTGTCGGCAGCGTCTACTCTGACGGCTCCAACTACCAGATCTGCAAGCACACGCAGTACAACCAGCCCTCGATTCAAGGTACGAAGACTTTCCAACAATTCTTCTCGGTCCGCTCAAGCAAGCGCAGTTCCGGTAGCGTCACTCTGAACAACCATTTCTCGAAGTGGAAGCAGTATGGCTTCGCCAACGGTGCTTCGAGCCCCGATTTCAACTATCAGGTCTTTGCTACCGAGGCCTTCTCGGGCACAGGAAGTGTTAGCGTCACCGTTAGCGGCTAAGCGCTGACTGCAAAGCCACAAGTCGCAGAACGCCCAGTCTTTCGGAAGCATTTAGGTCTGCACTCCCACGATCTGAGCGGAAGCAGGCAAAGTGTACGAAGCTGATCTTTATTACCAAGGAAACATGGAACACTATGGAATACAACGCTATTTGCGACACAAAGAACGAGCGTGACACAAGCCTGGGTTACTGAACGTGGCGGTATCGTGCGAGAAATGCGGAAATGGCACATGCATTGAGACTTGAAACAGATCATTTCAGAGGCCACGACGATACTCTACAGCCTTTGAAGTCCATTCGACGAAGTTGTCAACTGCTACTTGACCTTCTCGAGGGAAGGCTGATACAAACTTTTTTTCGAAAATGCCTCCAAAAAATTCGCAAGAAAAAACCTAATGTGGAAATTTCAAAAGTCTGTCAAGTAGTGCAAGCCGGAGGGTCGCTGAAATTCAAGCGCGAAGATTGGAGTCTGGTTTTTTTCAACAACTTGGCCATCACGCGAATTTGGATTGCTGCTGTATTTTCTAGATGTTCGGTGGGGAATCGTGATGCCTGGAAGCAGAACCCGTTTGATGTCCGCATTGCCTTGCACTCGATTGGCTCTATCTCTTTCAGCCCTGCGGGTCTTCTTGCTCTTTCACAGTGAGCTTGGTGCACAGCTCCTTGATACCAGTATTGAGTTGAGCAAGCTCGAAAATAAGCTCTGAAACTTTCTTCCTGCGGAAGCCATGATGCCCGTGACGATGTTGAGCCGGCGGAGAGAGGAGCATGATGGCGTCAGACAAGCTCACTCGCTATCGTTGCTTCACTGTCATTTACATTCGCTCAATCAGATGCATAAAAATTGCTCAAGACAAGACCGCTCGTGCGACCGTGAGGAGTCTTGATGAGTCGGCAGTCTTTCACGGTCAAGGTCAAGGTTCACGGTAAGTCTAATCTAATCCTATGCAATCTCTTGCTGCTGCAGCTCTTTCACATTCAGGGATCATGTCCTGCCCTTCTTGCGAGTGTGTTTGCTGGCGACCCTTGTGTCGCACAGTGAAGAAATCTTCCAAAAGTGGCGCACACGGGTTTTTGGACGCACACGGGACACGCTGCTGGAAATTTTCGAGATTCTGGTGAGATAGCCGCTGTCATACAGTTCTACTGTATATTTGAGCTTTTTGACATGTATGCGATTTGCTAGGTGGTTTTCAGCGCATTCACTCAAAGCCGATTCGCTACACACACGCTTCTTGCAATTCAATTTGTTATCAAGCCCCGCTAAAAGATGTGCTGTTCAGTACAGTACCCACGAAGCTGCTTGTCGATCCAGCTTCCAGTTCGTCCTGCAAAGAACTCGCTGCTGCAGCGGCGTCACGAACTGGCGTGCCTTAAAGATCTCAAAAAAGCAAAATAGAGACACGCCATTTTTTTTTCGCTCGTTCTCGACCTTCGAAGCCTGTGCTGCTGTCCTGATCACAACAATGTAGTCACATGGGTATACTCTTGCATTGCCATCAGCTCGAACAGTGGCGCTCCGTTTGCAGGAAGCCATCTCAAACGATCTGTGTCTTGACGATTTCGTCCCAATCTTGAAGTTCGCGCGATAGGCTCAGAATTCCTTTTTTTTTTCACTCTTTTCTCTTTCCTTTTTTCATTTTCGCTAAACTCAAAATGCCAGAATCAAATTTTAAGGAGCTTGTTCTCACGGCAGTCTCACTCCAACACACAAAAGAAGAATAGAGTTACTGTGGTCATTGCGTACAGCGTACAAGCGAAGATCTACTTTTCAGCATCATCACCAGTAGAAGCGCTAGCACCCTCATCAGCGGCTCGAGCGGTGGCAATCGACGAAGTCGAAACGCTTTCCGTCATCCCTCCACTCGCACCTGGAGGAGAGGCAGCTTTGGTCGCTGTGGGCGAGACTACCTCCTCCTTGCTCTCGACGGCTGCTGGAGGGTGCAGCGCGGCAGTAGGTGTGTTTGGCGCATTCGCCTCGGCAGCAGCAGCAGCCGCTGCAGCCTCTTTGTGTCTCTTCTCCCTCTCCAGCCTACGCATCGACTTGGAACGCGTCGGCCTCTTCTCCTTCGTTTCCTTTGTTGTCGTGGTATCACCATCAGCGGTCGTATCCATCGTTGCGTCTGCTGCTGTCGTGTCTCCCTTCTCCCCACCCTCCGCATCTCCGTTCGTCGCATCGTCCCCGTTGGCAGCGGCACTGGACCCTGGCGGTGGAGTAGGGAAGGTCATCTCTGTCCCCATAAACGCATGGTTGAGCAACTCGTCTGCTGATGGGCGATTGTTGTAGTCCAACTCGAACGTTTTCTCGAGGAAGTCGCGGCATTCGTTGCTGATCTCGTCTGGCAGCGTAGGTTTGCGGCCCATGCCGATCTGGAACAAGGCCTGCATCTGGTTCAGTTCTGCCCAGGGATGCGTACCCGAGATCATCTCTACCACCAAGCATCCCAGCGACCAAATGTCGGCTTTGATGGTGTAACTGGTTTGCTTGACAACTTCAGGAGCCATCCAAAAGACACTGCCTTGCAAACTTGGGCGCGCTCCACCGGCTCCAGCTCCTCCAGCTCCACCTTTGTTGGTGGCTAGCACAAGATCCGACTCGACCTTCTTGGAGATACCGAAATCGGAGATCTTGATGCCTCCCTTGTTGTCGACGAGGATGTTAGCACCTTTGATGTCGCGGTGCATGATTCCCCGATCGTGGAGGAAGGATAGACCCTTGAGAATTTGACGAACAAAGTTGCGGACCAGGGGCTCTTCGAAGGCACCATAATTGCGAAGGAGCGCGACGATGGATCCACCGGGAACGTACTCAAGGAAAATGTTGAGATGGCTTCCGTCGGCAAACGAGTCGAGGTATTGCACAATGTTTTCGTGTTCGAGCGTCTTGAGGAGTTTGATTTCGGACTCGAGCGCGTCGAGCATCGTCTTTTTGCGCTGATCGAGATTGGAATCGCCCGAGGGCAATTCGACTTGCTTGACGGCCATCAGAAGGCCCGTCTTGGCGTTCATGCCGAGGAAGACATTGCCGAAGGAGCCAGCGCCGATGAGAGCACCCTTGTGCCACTTGATGGAGGGCTTGCTTGCAGAGGCAAGAACATCCGAGCCTGGAAGGTCGTCGTCGTCGGTATCGGAGCCGTCCGAGTCGATGCCAGAATCGGTAAAGTCGGAGCCAGAGTCGTCGTCGCTGTATTCGCCGATCGAGCGACGCAGCTCGGAGACGGAGCTGGCACGCGAGGTAGTGCTGCGTGTCACTGCCATTGGGTCGCCGAGGTGGCGGTCAGATTCGTCGCCTGGAGCCTGCAGAACTGCTGAAGCGCGGTTCGCTGCGTTGTTCGCGGTGTTGGCTGCTGCAGTGTTGCTGGCCGCGGTCTGAATCGAAGCGGCTTTCGATGCAGCTCTGCTACGGCCCTTGCTAATACGCGCCGGGCCTTCGAGGTCTGACGACTGATTGGCTTCCTCGTCATCCTCCTCGTCGTCTTCGTCCGTGTCGCTGACATGGCCCAGGTTGCTGCCTCTTTGCTTGAAAGAAGTGGATCTGGCGCTGGGAGGACGTGTCGATGCAGCAGCCATTGAGGATCGAGCTGAGTAGGCAGCGCCTGGAATCGGAATTGGCACGCCATCCTCGTCGACAACCCAGCCTCCACCAGCACCAGCCAGCGAGACGCTTTCTCTTCTGTTCTCTACCTCCTGCGTGATCTCATCCACGGTGAGCAAGCTGGCCACATCGGCATTGCGCTCGCGAGCGGCACTGAGACCGTGTCGGACCTGCGATGCCAGGCTGCGTCGACTCCTTGCGCTTTCGCCCGAAGCGCGACGGGACATGGAAGGTCGGCTGGTAAAAGCACTGTTCTGCGACGATGATTGCTGCATGGCGACATGGTGTTGGTGGTTCTGCGATGAACTCGGCTTGCCGAATGTCGAGCTGAACTCGGACACCGGCGAACCGACGGCACTGAGGTCGCGCGACCACTCCTCCAGCGAGTCACGACCGACCACAGGCGGCAGTGTTGGCGGCCCAGCGACTGGTTGTTGCAGAAGCGAGGACGATCCCGAAGCTCTTCGCTGTGCATCACTGGAATGGCCACCCTCAGATTGCGAATCGTAGCCGATCTGAATGATGGGCGTTGTGCCACGATCACGAATAGAAGTCGACGACCTGTCAAGCTGCGAGTGACCATCGATCGATTCTTTGTTGGGCAGAGGCGGCGCATCTGGATCGGCGACAAAGCTCCACGTACTGTTGCGTTTGGACCGCGTACTCGCCGATGCACGACCATACACAGACCTTCTGGCGGTACGCTGCAACGCCTTGGAATCGGTTGACGGGAAGAAGTCGGCCAAGTTGGTGTTGATGAGTTCGGACGGAGGACGCTGGCCGAAAAAGTTGCGAATCTTGCTCGGCTTGCTGGTGATAGCGGTGGGCGAGATGCTCTTGGACTCCTTTTTGGATGCTTTGCTTTCAGCTTTGCTGGATAGGTGGCCGGGGCTGCCGATGTGGCTGCTGGTGCTGTTGTTGTGATGATGGCTGCTGAAAGGACCGACACCGAGACCGGACATGATGCTGACCGTGGAAGCGCGCTTCATCTTCTTGCCGCTGATGGTGACGCTTCCGGCATCGTCGTCCTCGCCTCCTGGACCAGAGCCTGGACCAGCGGGCTGCATCTGCGCCACGGGCATGCGCTCGCCAAAGAAAGCCTCGAGCTTGTTCCTGCCGGAGCGCACTGGGACCCGGCGTGCATCTTCACCTGGCAGATGATTGGGGATCCTGCGCAGGGTAAGACCGCGTTCTCGCAGCGGGTCGTGCGGCTGCGGTGCATGGCAGATGGCCAGCAGCTCATTGTCCGAAAGCGCTTTGGTGTTTTGCCCATCAGCACTGGTGGCAAAGATACCCCACGTCTCGACGGCGCCAAGCTCATCACCAGTTGGACCTTGGTCAGCAGTGGGAGTGTAGCTGTTGCCGCTAGGAGGCTTGCCGAACTTCTTGAGCACACGAGCCATAACATCGTAGGCATCGCGGCAGTCGCTGACATTGACAATGCGCGTGGTGTTGTCCTCTTCGCTGATGAACTTGATGGTGCGGCGCTTGAGATCTTCCAGTGTAGGCGGATTGGGGTTTTGGTAGCCTGCAAGTTGGGAGTAGCCTTCGCCGCTGTCGATGCGTCGGATTGAGTGGCCAGAGGAAGATGGCTGCTGTGATGAGCCAGAAGAAGCAGCATAGCGTTGCGACGCGGCGAAAGGACCACGACCGACAGAGTAGCCGGCCTGTTGCTGTTGGATGGCGGAAGGTGTGGTGGGCGTTGTGCCGTGGGAGTTGGATTCGGAGATGGGCGTCAGAGGCGAGTATGCATCTCTGCCAGAAGACCCAGTGGCGCCGCCCGTGCTGCTTGTGTACGTCTGCGCGCCTGTCGCCGTAGATGGACGGCCGTGATTGCTGCCGAAGGAGGCGCCTGTGGGACTGCTGGAGGTGAGGCCGCCGCGCGACGGGTGCGACGAGTTTCCGCTCGAGTATCCGCTTGCACCTGTCGCCGTGCTGGGCCGGCCGTTCTGCAGATTGTGTGCATGAGGATGCCGTGTCGAGGACAACGTCGACGCAGCGCCAACAATAGCCGGAGCAGCAACGCTTCCGATCGAGTTGACTTTGCGATGAAGCGAGCCATCTGCCGTGCTTGGTTTCGAGACGCTGGAGCCGGAGGTATTCCATGCACTGCCACGAGCATGACCAGGAGTGAGACCTCGAGCAGCGCTGAGACCAAAACCTTGGCTGTTGTTGAGCGGATTGGCGGGCGAGGCATATCCTGGCATGCCGCGAGATGTAGACTGCTTGAGCGTGAGCGGTGGAGGACGCATCTGACCACGACGCATGCCCATCGAGTTGATACCGAAGGAAGACGACAGCCCTTCCGCTGACGGGTCGGCAAGGTGATCATGCTGAAGGTATTCGATCTCGCCTTCGTTAGCGTACAGTGCGTGGGATGCCAGCGGCGAAAGAGGTGGTAAGGACGCCACACTGGGCCGGCGAGCGATGGCAGCATCGGCACATCGCTTGTTGAGCAGCTTGATGGCCGCCGAGATGCGAACGCGATCTTTGACCATGGTGATGCCCATCTCTTTGAGTGCTGCTTGGTCGACTTCCAGCACGACTGCGCCGCGAATGTCGTTTTCTGCAAATGTGGTAGCATAGTGGCCAAGACGTGCTCGACTGAGCCACGCTGCCACGTCCGCATCCTCCCATCTACCGAGGTCATCATACGTAGGACCTGGTGGCATGAAACCTGCTGATAACGGTGTTGTTGGACGTGATCGAGGACTTCCTGCTGTAGATGATGGGCCGGCGAACTGAGAAGAGATGGCGCCCGAGCCCATGGTGAGCGGGAAGCCCGGGCTTGTAGGTGTGACGGCGCTCATCTTGAATCACTTTGTGCAAGCAATGTAGACCTGCTGCTGCTAGAAAGCAGTGAAGGCAAATGGGCTTCGAGAGCAGCGGCTTCGAGGAATGTGTTCGCCGTGCGGTTGCTCTGCCTATTGATCTGGTGCTGAGGTCGTCATGAATGGCGAAGTTGGATGCTCTGGAGCCGTTCGTGGTAGCGCAGAGTGGCTGCTCTTCGTATGTCAAGGTAACTGAGCTGAAAGAGGCAATGCAAAGGCGTGACACGGCAACTGCAAGACAAAGGGCTGACTGTGATCTGAAACGCTGAGCGCGAGGTGAGATATGAGAGTGCTATGCGAGTTCGCGATCGTAGTCTGGAGCAGAGAAGAGTGCAGCAATCGTAGATAGTGAAGTATGCGAACAGGGAAGGGTATAGGATGCGAAGGAAGCGATGATGAATGTAGACGAGTGCCAAGAGATGAAGTCTAAACAGCAAAGCACCCAACCCTAATCGCGCACGAGCAACAGTCAAACAACAGCTGAGCAGCTGAGCGCTTAAAACCCACAATTTGGTCTGGCTCACTGGAACACGCGCTCAGCTGCCTCATGCACGCCAGCTGAGCTGGACCGAACCCTTCATGGTGCAGCGACTGTGCGAGGAGCTGCTGCTTTTTTCATATCCGAAATCAGCAAAAAATAAAGCGTCTCTGGCTGTCGGGGTTGAGTGATGATATTCCGAATTCGGCGAAGCACACACGCTCACACACGCCATCAAAGGGAACTACGCCTCACCATGTTCGAGCCTTGATTCTGAACTTGCAAGCTCGCTCAATGTTGAGCAATGTGAGCGCGACCCTTGCCTCATGTGTAGCGAGCATACCCAGGACGAATGAGTTTCATAGGATACTGAGCGATCCGACCTTAGCTCGATAAGGTTCATGATGCTTTCACGTCCTATTCTATAGCGTCGCGTCCAAGTGCTGAACTCAAACTCAACCTCTTTCACAGCAAGGAAGCGACAAGCAACGGTCAAGTAATAGAAATGGCAAAAGTATTGTTCATTTTGAGCATCGTCCGATCCGAAAACAGAGTACATAAAGCTTTGCAAGTAGACAACAACAGGGGGGGAAGTAATACAAAGCTCTGCGCGGGCTAGACTGGTGCGCCAGCCACCAGAGTATGGGCGAGTGATTAGGGGGGAAAGGGTATGTAGAGCGGAGCCCTGCTCGCTCAAAAGAGACTAGTAAGGCAGATAAAGCAGCGACGTAAGGGACATAGAATAAGCAAGCGGAGGATACTACGATTTTCACGAAGAAAGAAGGAGCGTCAGTGTCGACGACACGGTCACCGCTAGCGCTGTCAACGATACTTTGGCGAGTACCGCGGAAGGCAATGCGCTGCTCTTCGAGATCGCCGACTTGGAATAGGGCACCGGCGTACCGCCAACCAGCGTCGAATTAGGACCCAATGCAGCGCTCGTACCGTTCCCTTTTGCCCCCGCGGCTGGTGTTGGTGGCGGCACGTAATCCGACCCTACCGCATTTGCTGGAGGATTTGCCGAAGACGACCTCAGCACCGGAGAATCCAACAACCACTCCACAGCGCCCATAATATGCTGTTGAAACATCTCATCGTTCCACATTGCATTCGTATGCCCCAGCGCAGTGTAAAAGCTTCGACCGGCGCCGCCTGTCCCTGCTGTACCGGAACGTATCTCGGCTTTGGTAGGGTCTGTTCCACCACCAACGGTAACGTGAGGGTTGTAGGTGAGTTGGTTGCCTTCTTTCCACCAAGCGATTGGGTGGGGGGAGCCTTGTTCCGACGCGCGCTGTTTAACAGATTCCACTGGATCGTCGTAAGACGATTCGTCGGCCGTAATGAGGTATTGTTTCCCCCATTTGGAAGGGTCCGAGTTGAAGTTGTACATTTCGTCGTAGACTCGCCAAGTTGCGTTGAGATGCGCTGTGGCAGGATGGGTGCGGTTGACAATGTTAAGTGTTGCATGTGTGATTTGCGGGTGGTAGTTGAAGTAGGCTCCGACTAGACGACCGTACCAGTGGTGTTCGTAGAGCGCATCGCATGCTTCGTGAACACCGAGGTAGCCTCCACCGGCTTGGATGTACTGACGCATCGCTTCGGCTCCTTTGTTCGATAGCGCTTTGCCTGATACGGAGATGAACATGAGTAGGTCGAACTGGTCGAGGAAGTTGGGCTTTTCAAAATCATCTGGGTCGTCGGATTGGATGGTGTCGATGGGCGGATCTGCGTTCTTGGTCCATTGCTGGACGGATTTGATGGCGGTGGGGATTGAGTAGTGGTGAAAGCCTTGAGTATAGGTGTAGATGAGCATCTTTTTACGCGCTTCCACTGACGAGGGCAGGAGGCTTAGCATGAATGTCAATGCAGCCCATGTCAGCAGTGATAATGTCGTCCGTGTTGGTGTCATTGTGTACAAGACCTGCAAAGGCAGGTGGGTAGGTCGGCTGGCGGATGGACCGCAAGAGGGATGCTCCGCCTGCTGAGATGCTGCGGTAGATAAGCGTAGCGATGCGAAAGCTTATTGGCGCAAGCTGATGATGATGATAATGAAGGCGCTGCTGATTGAGCGACGCTATCAAAGAAGCGTGGTGCCGGCGACTGACTTCAAAGAAGGACGTGGTCAGGTTCGCTGAAAGCCAGAAGCAGGGCTGGTCGAGCGTTCGTGTGTGCCGGCGAATAGTGGTGAGCGTTAGAGAAGCTGGTGGCAGGGCGGAAGTCGTCAAAGAGCGTGATGAAAAGAGCGTGATGAGGTGAACGAGTGTAGAGGTAGTAGCGAAGGCGAGCGTGCAAACGAGTGTAGCGGCAGTATGGATTCGAGGAAGCAGGCTTAAGTGGAGAGAGTGCTGAGAAGACGATGGACAAGGAGATCCGAAAAGGGAGAGAGGAGTGATGGTCTTTGCAAGGTGATGGGGTCGTTATGAAGGAAAGAGGGTCGAGCGGGGTCAATGAAGATGATGATGATGGGGACGAAGGTGAAAAGAGATCAATGGGTAAGGCGCAAAGCAAGGAGGGGGGCGGTGTTGCGGAGGACCAAACGAGGGGAAACGTATGAGTGCGAGTGAGTGACAGGCGGACCGCAGGCAGGAAAGAGGGGCAAACGAGCTGAGATTCAATTAGGCAAACAGAACCACCATCAACGCTTCGACTACGAGGAAGAGAAAGGAGGGAAGGCTGCCGTGTGTGTCAGGCATGCTTGGCTTTCTGGCTGGGCATGCAGGAGCGGAAGGGCGGAGGCGGGGTCAAGAAAGTCAGAGAAAGGGAGATGCACGTACGGAAGGCCAACTCGCTCTTCGCTGCACGAGAAAGTC
Source organism: Pseudozyma tsukubaensis (assembly GCA_001736125.1). Classification (NCBI taxonomy): domain Eukaryota; kingdom Fungi; phylum Basidiomycota; class Ustilaginomycetes; order Ustilaginales; family Ustilaginaceae; genus Pseudozyma; species Pseudozyma tsukubaensis. The sequence goes on along the minus strand of MAIP01000025.1, from coordinate 26,359 downwards.
GGGTTGGACGTCGGCTAACCTTTGCATACGCACGGTCGCTTGATGCGAGGATCGACAGTGACTCTCGAGAAGAAAGAAAGCTTAAGATCTCAGGCACGCAAGTCGAAAGGCTGATCAGCAGTATGCAGCTCACCGCAATGAGAAGCCTGTCAACAGCACCCGTCTACGATACTACAGCGAACAATCACAACACCAAGAGAACGTTACCACATTCTCGGGCACCAACCGGACACAATGCCAGCTGAGACCATCGCAGCCTCGTCTTGTGCTGCGGGTTAGCATGCCAACCGGGTACGAAGAGGCACGTTGATGGTCATATGCGTTCAACTTTACTGCTGCAATGCATCGCTGTAAGCGGAGGCGGAGGCGGAGGCGGAGAGCAGAGCGGGAGTGAAGAAAGGGGGTTTGGCCGGTGCGCTACGGGAATGCCAAATCACCTGTCGTCGATGCACGCCCGCGTCTATAGTGGCTCTACGCCCTGTCAAGCCTCTTTCTTTCTTTTTTTGTGAGAGGCATTCTGTTCAGCGGAATGAATGGGATCGTGACTCTAGATGAGATCTGCAGAGTCGCGTTTGTTTGCGGCCAAATGAAGAAGAAAGGGAACGCATTGCAGGCATCGGAAGAGAAGCGGAGGAGCTCATCGTCGGAATGAGAAAAAAGAGGAACGCGCGTTTCTCGTGTTGCTCTCTGTGTGTTGGTTAAGCACCAGCTGCATATTTCATTGCATGGTATGCCGTCTTCATCAACCCACGCACCGCACTGCCTGAACGGGCACTTTGGAGAGAAGATGCAGACGGCGTTTGGTCACGATTCTTGCATATTTGGCAGCGGACTTTCTTTCTTCCTTCGTTTGTTCTTTGCTCGCTTCTTTGCCCCTCCTTCCGTTTTTCGAGGTTCCCAATGTAGCCCCTCAGGAGCGTATGCATGCAGGCTCTCGATGCCAACGTTCAGAAGCGTTGTTCTCTTGCCTGCGAAGTGACACCATCGTATTCTCTTGGCAGCGTGGTTCCACTGCATATCCTACATCAAGTCAAAACGAGTTATAGGGTTGAGAAGTAAGGTAGCGAGAGGAAGAGCGTCAAAGAAGCAGGAGACATTTTTGGTCTTTTGAATTTGTTTCACTTTCTTTTCCGTGTTCTTTGAGTCGCGTTCGAAGCTCTCGTGTAAAACCAGAAAACAGAAACCGCGAGAATAATGCTTCGCTGGCAAGCCCTGTACGCCTTTAACTGTGCAAGGAGGTGCCGCCAAATTTCCAGCCTCCAGTCACACTCTGCCTAAAATGATCTGCAAAGGGTTCACGGTCGGCAAATTCGGGTAGAGCGACACTGTTAAGCGAGGTGGTCACCATCGTGACAACAACACACAGCGAAACTGAGGAAAAGAGGAAAGAAATCCTGCTGATCGCTGTTCCTGGTCAGTAGCGGCATGAATGAGTGACTCGGTCGGGGTAAAGGAAAGAGGGTAAGGCTGGGGAATGTGTGAGTGTACAGTTGTGTTGGTCGCGATGCCTCGGGATCCCGTTGGAAGCGAGCGTTGCAGCAGCAGCTATTCTTGTCGGGACGTCAAATATCTGATCGATCGTACGACAATGCCTTTTGCTTCGTGCGTCGTCCATTGTTCTGTTTGACACGAGGTCGACGTGCCTTAGCGCGTTCTTGGCTTTTGCTTGGCCGCCTCGCTCCCCGCATCCGCGTCTCACTTCGTTTTCAATTAGTTAGCAGACTGTGAATGTTGCGTTTTCTGTGTTTGCGATTCGTTCTCCGACCACGATCTCTCGGATGTGTTCCAAGCGGCATATGTACGTCAGTCAATGTTTACACGATTCGAAATCCTGAATGAGATCTGTACGTCGAAGCCGCCGGTGGTGGTTGTGCAAGTCTAGAATCGAAAACGCACATCTCCGAGCCTGGCCTTACCATCGCTTCTTCTTTGGTTCTTTTTGATGGACCTTGTCGCCAGGGATGCTTCGGTCATGCTCGAGCTAGAGTCAGCCTCGTACAACGTCGTCTGACAAGAATCTGCCTACAAATACCTCGTGGCGTGAAGAAGCATGACGCCAAGCACGAGCGAAGGAATGCTTCTTGCCAAGTCGTGGCGTGTTTTGTGCAAGTGTTGGTCTTCGTCGCGTCGGCATTTTTCTGTTTTTGTTACGAGATGCTAGCTAACAGTGCTCGTGGCAAAAAACCGCCCAGGCACGTGATGAGCTCTCAGGGTCCTTTCTGAAATTTTTATCTCGCACCGTAGAAAAGCGCAGCTCTCTCTCTCTTACTCTCCACATTTCTTCTTGAAATTTGCTTCGAGCTGCAACCACCAACTTTTTTTCCTTTCCTTTCACCTCGACTCTTGCTCTTTACCATCTTTCGCTCCAGCTCTTCTTCTCGCAAGCCCTCTCTACGATAGCAATACTTGCGGTAACGATGGAGTACACATCCCTCCGACCCGTCGTGGAGCGCTCTTCACGACCCTCTTCTTCTCGCTCGCCCGAATCTCACTATTGGCGCAAATTCCGTCAACCTGTCTTCGTGAAGGAACTCGCCCCCATCACATCGATCCACTTTGTTCCCCCCGTTTCGGTCTACTCCAACACTCCCAATGATGACAGCGAAGACGCAAACGGTACAACGGCACCCTCGACAGTGATTGGGTCGACTTCGACACAGCCAACTTCCGTCTCGGCACGTCAGAAGTTCGCCGTGACCACCGGTGCACGAGTACAAATCTACTCGATGCGTAATACGAGAGTCAGCAAAACAATCTCAAGGTTCAAAGATGTAGCTCGTTCCGCCAACTTCAGATCGGATGGAAGGCTGATGGTGGCGGGAGACGATTCAGGGTTGATCCAGGTATTCGATACGACTTCGCGAGCGATCTTGAGGAGTTTGAGGGGTCATACGAGTCCGGTACATGTGACGAGGTTTTCGCCGAATGGAACGGAGATCATGTCGGCGAGTGATGATCGTACGGTTCGATTATGGGATGTACCGGAGCAGAAGGCGATCCATGTGTTTGAAGGGCATGAGGATTACGTTCGTTCAGCTGTTTTTTCGCCGGATAATCCGAACCTTGTTATGTCGGGAAGCTACGATTCCACTGTCAAACTCTGGGATGCGAGAGTAGGGGAAAAGGGAGGACTGGCGATGAGTATGGATCACGGTGCACCGGTGGAAGACGTTCTCGTTTACCCAACGGGCGGAGGAGGGGTGGCGCTGTCGGTAGGTGGACCGGTGATGAAGGTGTGGGATCTCATGATGGGCGGGAGGTGCATGGCGAGTATTTCGAACCATCAAAAGACGATTACGAGTCTGGCGCTTTCGGTCAATTCGGGTGCGGATTTCAGCGTCACCAACACGGACGCGATCGGCGGAATGCGTATCCTTACCGGTGGACTCGATCATCTCGTCAAAGTGTACGATCCAGCGCAGGATTTCAAGGTGACGCATACGATGCGATACCCTTCGCCGATCTTGTCGATGGCTGTATCGCCGGATGAATCGCACATTGCCGTCGGTATGGCCGATGGAACGTTGTGCGTCAGAAAGAGAGATGTCAAGGCGTCCGAATTGGAGAGGAGGGAAGCGGAGCGTGCGGCCATGAATGCAGGTGCCTACGAGTTCTTCATGCAAGGTACGGCTGCTTCCTCGAATCAACCGGGCAAAGTCAACACGAGGAGGGCGACGGACGACATTCGAGTTGACAGCGTACGCAAGCGCAAGTTGCAAGACTACGATCGATTCCTCAAAGCCTTCCGTTACGCCGATGCACTCGACGCCGCACTGCGTAAAGGCGTCCCCCCCACCGTCACTTTTGGACTTATCCTCGAACTTATCCACCGCTCACCCCGCGGATCTGCCGACGGACTACGCCGAGCCATCGCCGGACGAGACGATGTCACACTCGAACCCGTCCTTCGCTTTTTGCTCAGGCACGCAGCCAACCCGAACTACGTCGATCTGGTCTGCGATACGCTCAACGTCATCGTCGATACCTACGCCAGCGTCATTGGCCAAAGTCCACTGATCGATGATCTGTTCGGAAGGATCTGGGCCAAAGTGAGTGACGAATTGAGATTGCAAAGGGATCTGATGCAGGTGAGGGGAAGTTTGGAGATGATTTTGGCCGCGACGGCGCTCGGAGCTGCTTCCGCTGGTGCTACTGCATAAATGAGGAGTGGTTTCTGTACTGCAATAAGATACTTTGAAACAGACAAAGAGAGACGGAGAGGTGGAAGATTGTGAATACCGTGTGAGAGGGCTTGAGTGGCTTGGTGGTGAGGACACTGACGTTTTTTAGACAAACGGACCTTGTGGTCAGAGGAAAAAAAGGTATTGAAATTGGGCACAAAAATCAAGACCATAAAATTCCGAGGCGTCACAGACTCACATACAGAACGGACCGTTTTCCTTTTACGCCTTGGTGACTGGTAGGGTAGATATCAAATGAGATTGTCCATAGCAGAAAACAAAGACGGCGTGCCTCGCACACGGGAAGATATACGAACAGAAGGACAGAAAAATCGTACAGGAAGAGAAAGAGAACAAGTCGTGATGGGAAACCGTGAAATCAAGTCGTAAAGTCATAACTCATCAGCGTTGGTGCTGTTGCCTCTGTCCCCTCTGTCTAGGGACAGAGTTTCAACTGTGCCAGCACCGATCAACCGAAGACCGCACTACAGCAACATGCCTTACAGCCGCCGCCCAAGGCCGCTTGCTGCTTTCACTTGGGCATACCAGCCCTAACATTATCCCACTTACTAAACGGATACGAGATATGGTTCAACGTCGCATCCAACGTCCCCATATTCTTACTCGTCAACGCGACCAAACTCCTCTCCGCGCCCCCCTGCGCCTTACTCGCGTCCCCACTCAGCTCCCAAAACATGGCTCCCCTCAACCTCTTATTCTGAATATACTGACACTTCAGCAAGACGTTTTGCGGTGTATCATACGAGATAAACTCGCGTTTGGCCGAATCGTAGCTCCAACTCGCCGCGATCTTTGTGTTAATCATCTCTTTGGCGCCTTTGATCGGGAGGAACTTGTAGTCCCAGTTGCCGGCTTCCCAGGTTCCTTGGCCGGTTCCGGAGTAGGGTTGTTGCGGGCCGTCGGTGTTTTCGAATCCGCGGCCGTAGAGGGGGATGCCGAGGACGAGTTTGTGCGAGACAACGCCTTTGGAGATGAAGTAGTTGACGGCGTCATCGGCGGAAGGGGCTTTGCCTTTGATGTTCCAAAGGTTGGCTTGGTGGCCCGTGACGGTGGACCAGGAGCCGGCAAAGTCGTAGGCCATGAGGTTCCAAAAGTCGAGGTACTGGTCCATCTTGCCGATTTCGAGAATGGAGTAGTGTTCGGCTCCACAGGGTGCGGCAATGGAGAGGAGGTAGGGGACCTTGTCTTTCTTCTTGGCTGCGTGGGCGGTGAGGCCAGCGCGAAGTTCCTTGAGAAGAGAGGTAAAGTTGGATGCCTGGGCGGCGTTAGCAGGGTACTCCCAGTCAATGTCGAGACCGTCCAAACCGTCGTTCTCGAGAATGGCGATGGCGGAGGAGACAAACTTGGCGCGCTTCTTGGGGTCAGCAGCCATCGGAGCAAAGTGAGGACCGAACGTCCATCCACCGATGGAAAGCATCAACTTGAGAGCGCGGTGCTGCTTCTTCATGAGAAGGAACTGCTTAAAGTTGCCGTAGAGGTTGTTGCCCGTGTCGTTCCAAGAGTCACCGGTGTAGTGAAGCTGCTCATCGGCCCAAAGATCGGTAAGGAAGCACTCTCCGGTATCAGGGTTGACATCCGCGAAAGCGTACAAGATGTGGGTAAGCTCGGCAGCGGGGACGTTGGAAGGAGCGTACTTGCGGCCGTAGATACCCCAGTTGGTAAAGTAGGCCAGGTTGACACGGGGCACGACAGCGCCGTTGGTGGTAAAGCTGTGGCCTTGTGCGTCAGCTACAGGGGCAGTAGTAGTGGGAGGAGTGGTGCTACCTCCCGTTGCGGGAGTCGAGCCCGAGGCAGGAGTGGAGCCAGAGGCGGGAGTGGTAGGAGCCGTTGTGGATGGCGAAGTGGTAGTGTTGCTGCCGTTGGTTGGGACGGTAGCGGTGGGAGTCTGAGGAGTGGTGGAAGATGCAGGCTGCGAGGGGTTGGTGGGAGCGTTGACAGCGGGTGCATCCATGGCCGAGTATGCGGATGGCTTGGTAGGCGAAGGAGGAGCCGACGATGCAGGCGACGAGGAGGACTTGTCCTCGTCAAAGCGCCTCGACATCTTGTGCTTGAGACCTGTACGGTGCAGATGTACCGAAAGAAAGAGGAAGTGATCATGTCAGTGGGCCTGTCTTGGTGCACTGCTTTCGTCTGAGCCCAGACGAGGTGAACTTACGTTGAAACATGTTGGCTTTGTAGTCTACGTCGACCTCTCGTGATGTATGCGTGTTTGTAGAAAAGGTGTTTCGGTCCTAGTATGTTAGTATGTAACAGTGGCGAAGGGGAGGTCCTTCAAGATGATAGCGACAAAACGACAGTGATGGTGGTAGCGAGGAAAGTGGAGTGGAGTGGAGTGAAGATGGGTTGAGGAGGAGAGTGAGGGAAAGAGAAAGGGAGCGAGATGCAGGAAAGCGGACTATGTAAATAGGACGAGCGGAGGTTGAAGGAACGGCAGGCAGTCCACTACAGAGCAAACCATTCACTTGAGGATAAGACAATGCAGTCGACTCAGCTCTCCTCATTCGTTCTCACTACGATGCGCTGCTGCTGCAACGTGAGCTTGTGATCCTGGTCACACTGCAACCCAACTCTATCGAGTATCACAGTTCTGCTCGGAAAGAGGCCGACGAGGGAGCGCAAGAGGAAGCGGATGCACCAACAGTGAAGCAAGAAAGCAGTCCAACGCTGCATCTACACTCAACCCTGGCAAAGCTCGAGGCAGAATCTACCTTTGATTTCTCTTGGCTCTCTCGGCGGACTTGGACAGCCACTTTTCGAGGTCAAAGCACACACTCTCTCACTCACTGTGCATGGTGGAGGCAGCAAAATTGCGATTTGAAAAAGAAACGCGTGGTGTTGGTCGCTCTTTCTTTCTCTTTCGTGTTTCCTAATTCGTCTTCTTCTTCTTGTCTTGGCTTGCTACCTTGTTTTTCCCCCTGTCTCGCAGCGAAATCTGAAGCTCGCATCGGAATAGAGCTGTTGGATCCACAACCTTCCTATCTGGGATGCTCGTGCTCTATGCTTTCTTCCCGCAGCCTGTAGCTTGGCTCTTCATTAAGCTTTGACATCGCCGTCACCACCAGAGCATATATACATCCCACATCGTGGGGTCACGAGACCATACCGAGCCTAAGCTTGTTCTACACTCAACTTGCGCCCTCGAGAAGCAACTCTGCCATGAGCCACAAGCTCTGGCTTCCTGGTGGTGAAATACTTCGCGCTCCTAGAACGCAAGCCTCAAGGCAGCACACATACTTTCGACCCCTATGCTGAAGCCAAACTCTGCTCAAGTTATGGGCTTGGCATCCTCTTCTGAAAGCCGAGGCGTTCAGCCACTGCACGAACAAAGCGTGAGAATGGAGACTTGCTCGAACTTGATCAGCAGTCTGCGTTCAGCATTGAAGTCTTGCTCGGCTTTACAACTCCGACCTTGATCTGCTTTGGCTGGGCTGTGCAACTTCTACCCTGCACCATCTGCAAATTACGCTGCAACGTCGATCTTTCCCTTTTTCTTTGCGAGACCAACACCCGCGCGTTTCATTTTTGAGCACTATGTGAGATCGAAAGTAAAAAAGCGAGCGAGGGATCCGGCCGATATCCGTGGAGAAATTGGAGGGTCTTGTTTCGGCAACCTTCGGATATCCACATCTTCCTGGTTGCGAGCCGATGCCTTTGAGCAACCCCGCATAAGGTCTTGCTTTCTCCTTCGGTCTTGACTTTGACCTTGACCTTGAACTCGGATTGTTACTTTCACTTTGAGCCACGTCATTCGATTCCCATTCGATCAAGCTTACTTCCCCATCTTCAATAAGCTCCGAAGCCAACGATCTAGATCACAGACCGCTCTCCACACTCACACGATAAACTCCGGCAACCATCATGTCCACCTCGAAACCCGTCTACGCCAACCTCCTCCCACCTTCATGGAAGACCAAGATCGCCGAATGGCTCAAAGAAGACTGCCCTTCCTTCGACTGGGGAGGATTTGTCGTTGGTGAAGATCAGAAACGCGCCACCCTCTTCTGTAAGAGCGAAGGATGTCTCGCCGGCGTGCCCTTTTTCGATGAGGTCTTCAAGCAGCTCGATTGCGCCGTTGAATGGCATTTCCGCGAAGGAGATTGGCTCTCCTCCCCCAACGGAGATGGCAAGGTCAAGATCGCCGTAGCTACCGTTACTGGCCCCTCTCGCAAAATCCTTTTGGGTGAAAGGGTAGCATTGAACACCCTAGCGAGGTGCTCAGGCATCGCCACGGCCAGTGCCAACTTCCTGAAACGCGCCAGGGCGGCAGGGTACAAAGGCATCGTAGCGGGGACGAGGAAGACGACTCCTGGCTTCAGAGATGTCGAGAAGTACGGAATGCTCGTAGGAGGTGTAGATATGCATAGGTACGATTTGAGTAGCATGGTCATGTTGAAGGACAACCATATTTGGTCGACGGGGAGTGTGACGAATGCGGTCCACTCGGCGAGGTCGGTTTGCGGATTCTCATTGAGGATCGATGTAGAGGTGCAGAGCTACCAGGAGGCAGTGGAGGCGATCGAGGCAGGGGCGGATGTGGTGATGCTGGATAACATGGAGGGTGAAACGCTGATTAACAACGCAAAGAAGTTGAGGGAGGACTATGGGAAGGGCTACAAGTTTTTGTTGGAGTCGAGCGGTGGTATTGACATTGATAACGTGCAGCAGGGTGGACATGTTGATAATTGTGAGTGCTTCCTCAGAGCCACCGATGAGCGGTGAAAGTCACGTTTACTGACAATTTGATCTTTCGATATATATAACAGCCATCGACATCATCTCGACTTCTTCGATTCACCAATCCACCAAGCACGTCGATTTCTCGCTCAAGATCGACCCTGCGTCCTAGACTCACAGTCGAAAGCCACCCCGTATTGTGCCTTTGCTCTGCTACACTATCGCAATTGGACAGCTTTATCTTCTCCCATGCAACCCAACGCTGATCGCCTGTGCCGACTTCCATCGGACTACCTCCGGCGACCGTGTGAACGCTGACTCGGAAGCTTCCGAACCGCTGCCTGCGCCTCTCTTCCAACGGCAGCGAGTATACATATGGGGCCCTTCTCCTATCCGCTTCTTTCCCTCTCACCTTTCCTTATTCGGTCCATCTTCGTCGCAGCGCCATGTCCACCTCAACGCTGGTCGCAGATGCACGCACCCCAATCCTAGCACGCATCGACGAGCTCATCCTAGACCTCCTGACTCAACTCGCCAACGCTACAGCATCTCTCTCCGACACCTCGACAAACAACCCTTCTTCTCAGTCGTCGTCTTTGACCACCGATGCGTCCACAAATCGGCCCCCAAAAAGGCGCAAAGACTCCCCACCAACGCCCAACCCCATCGCTCTGAAGAGCTTTACCCAGCTCCCAGAAATTGATGCGAGCGAGGCTGGCAAGAAGGCGAAAATAGGCGTTTGTTTCCCAACGAGAGCTTTGAGTGGGATGAAACGGTTTGGTGAGCGCCCCCTTTCTCTTCTACCTTTTCCCACGTCTCGGTCTACATTGTTTGCGAAGAAGCACGTTCTGACGCGCACTTTTGCAAACGGTCTCGGTGTGAGGTGAGAACAGCGCAGTACCTCCGACTCCTCGAACTCATCCAGCAAAATTTGCTGAGGGGGATGGTCGTGACCAAGCGGTAAGCCCTCCCCCTCTTCCCTCTTTCCCCCTTTCCTCTTTTCCTTCTCTTCTGGGGTTTCCTAGAAACGTAGTACTGACCGAAGAGCCGTTCATGTGTGAGGTGGGAAAAGGGATCTATTCTACCAATCCCTCCCGCTGTTTTCAACGCAACAGGCGTCCGATCGGGTAATTGACCGCATCGTTACGCTGCTGGGTTGCGCGGATCGGTTGGAGTTGGGCATCGTTGCTAGTCCGCGCGGGCTCGTTGCGGGGGATCTTACGCTGCGTCCTCCTCCGCCGTCTAACACAGCATCATCCGGTAGTAGTGGTGGGGAGATCAAATGTGCAAGCGGTCAAAGCAGCCTTATCCCAACCGAGCTCTGCGCTGCTACATGGGGCGTCTCTTTCCCGCAATCCTCCCACGCCAGCGAGAACGGCGAAGCAGGGGCAGAAGAGCAGACCGTGTTAATAGTGGAGAAAGAGGCGGTGTTTAAACACCTCCTCCAACAGCCCCTCCCCAAAGGGTTTGTGGTGATCACGGGCAAAGGCTACCCCGACCACGCTACGCGCGAGCTCGTTCGTCTGCTAGCCTCCTCCGCCTCCGCTGCCTCCGGCTGTAACGGGCCAAGCGTGAGGGTGGTGGGATTGTTCGACGGCGATCCGTTCGGCGTTGATATTTGGCGGACGTACGTTTTGGCTTGCCCCGAGTTCAGGGTCGAATGGCTTGGGGTGGACGTTGAAGATTTCCTTCCCGCAGCAGAAGGAGAAGAGCGAGGTGAAGGGGCAAAAAGGAGTGCGTTGGTGCCACTACGCAACGATGAGCGTAGCAAAGCTGTACGTTTGCTCAAGAGCTTCGATCTGCACTTGCACTCAGGTGAGGGGGGCAGGCAGCGCGAGATGGAGCGACGTTGCAGGTACGTTCTCCATCCAACAAACAACTTAGCTCTGCGTTAGAGTGTGAAGACAAACCAAGGCTGACCGAAAGCGCTCATCATTTGCACGTTTGCTGAGACTTTGCATTGTGATGCTGCAGATCGAAGCTGACGACGATGCTCCTCCTGGGGTACAAGGTCGAAGTTGAAGCAGCGTACGATTTTTCCAATGGCGCAGGCGAGAGTGTTGGGCTGCTTGGATATCTCATGCACAAACTTAGCGCTAACTGTGCAGAGCAGCGTTGAGCACTTTGACTTTCGTAAAGCTTTCTTATTTCGTTCATTGCTATTCCGTTCCTTCATGACAAGATCGTTTCCGAGCATAACTGTATGTAGTCCGTGTGTGTGGGGGAAAAGGATGGGGGATTAGATGCGAGGCACGGTCTCACGTTCCGGATACTCCAACGAAGTGTTCAGACCATGGTGGTGCGCGCTACCCCCGGCGGTGGTGGGTTTACCGAATCCCCCCGGCTCCTCTTCTTCTTCCTCTTCTTCATGCTGTGTTGTTCTCCTTCCATCGCTTCTAGTCGTGGCGATATTGAACCTTCTAAACCCGCCATTTGCGCCACCAATTCCCGCTTCTTGCCCCTCATCACCGCGCGCATAGTCCTCGGCAGCGCCGCTCAACCGCTCGTTCGGAATCCTCGGCGAATACGGCTTATGACTCTCACTATGTCCCAGAGGAGGATAGTAGAGCTTATAACTCCAATAGGCTACCGTCAAACCCAAAAGTGCGCCGGCGATGACGTCGGTTGCGTGGTGGCGGTAGTCCATTGTTCGACTAACGGCGATGAGGGTTGCTGCCATTAAAGGTGTGCCGCATAGCCAGGCGGTGACGGCGTGACCACGGCGGTCGAACAAGTGCAACTTTCCAGCGAGATACAGCGAAAGGTACGTTAATCCAGCGAAAGAGGTCGAAGCATGACCGGAGGGGAAGGATCGAAAGCCGTCACGAAGGATGTGGGAGTCGAGAGGGACGGTGCAGATGCGGTCTGTGACTAGGCCGTACGGTGTTGCATCGTGAGCGTTGGGTTGAGGTTGACAACGGTCGATGATATCGGGGCGAGCTCGGCCTGCACATACTTTAACTATCGTTGTGATAGTCAGCGTTAAGGCATTCGCAAGGATGAAGCCAAGCAGTCCATTATGCAGATCCCACACGGACCTACTTACGCCCAAACTAAAACCCAAAATGATCAGCGCCGGAATCAGCACAGCGATCAACCCCAACAACCACGTCGGTACCCTTTCATGCACCGCATACGTATGTTGCAACGCTGTATCGGTCAACGAAAACTCTCTACGAAATCCATGGACGTTGTTAATAATCGCTAGCAATCCAGCTAAGACAATGGTGATGATCCAATCGGGGAGGTAGGAGCGAAGCAGCTCCAATCGACGTCGACGTGTGATGGGGGCGTGGTGGGACGACCAACGCAATTGCGAGTAGAGCGATTCGCGGTTGGATGCTGGACCTGACATCGTTCGTGATGTTTCCGCTGGATGGTGGTCGTACGAAGACAGGAAGCGGAATGATGGACGAGAAGGATAGAGGGAATGGATAGGGGCAAATTGTGAATACCCGAGCCGACAATGCGACACTGACACTGAGTGGGGGAGGTGAAGGAGATGTCTCGGAGCGAACTCTAATTTTGGCTGCAGGCAGTGCATGGTGGATTTCAACGAAACCCGTTCTTCTTGGCAAGGTACAGTGTGTGGGTTCCAGGCACAGCCCCGCACGAACCCCTCCACTCACACATGCACGCAGGTGCACACGCAACCACCGCTTGCCCTACTGGCTTCTCGCACGCTCTCATCAGAGGCAACCTGCGCGGATATCTGCGAGCAAGAGCATCCGGCACTGTTCTCACGACACACATGGACACTACGAATGTACAGTAGCACGTCGTGCAACGAGGCGGGAGAAGATTCTGTGCAGAGCGCCGGCAAATAATCAGCTGCGAATAGGGGTATCGTGTGTAATTTCAAATTCGCCAACACCATCCAACTACAGTATCACATGTCCTCTCGGCCAGGCTATGCTGCTGCTACGCTCCTCCCATTGATCCTGACCCCACCGCCCGCTGCTGTGTCTCCCACAACTCCACTCGCGCCCACGCCCTTCTCCCTCTCCACCACCCACAGCAAAATCCTGTTGCACGTCACCAAAACATGCCTGAGCGCCCGAGTCCAAGTTTCATCGCTTCCAAACTGCAATCGTATGCTAGCCTCTCCAATCTTGTCCTTATTGATCGCGTGGGGTGTTCTGAAGTCCACATCCTCTCGTCCTGCCGCTTCGACCACTTGTTGCAGACAAGCGAGAAAGCCAACTTGAGCATGGTCGAATCGTCGGCTTTGAAGCAAGCGGCCAATCTGCCAGTCGGAGGAACCGTAGAGTTCGTAGACGGCTTTCTCGGGTTCTTCCTCTGTCGTTGCGGTTGCTGCGTTTCCATCATGCTCTGGGGGAAGGAAGGTGGAAGAGGTGGAAGAGGCCGACGGGTGTGTTCGAGCGTTTTCGTATCGGTAGAGAACGCTGAAGGAGCCTTTCGGGATGAGACGATATCCACGGAACCCAATCCCAAGTTTTCGAGCAAGAACATCAAGCAGCAGTGCCGTTTGACCCCAGGCCGCATTGATCTCGTTCCACTCCACCGGCTGATTCGGCAACCTTCCCAGACGAAGACCATTGATGGTGGCGATTCCTCCCGAGTGACCGATGCAGAAAGCGTCCGTATAGACATTCGTTGCTTGCAAACGTGCTAGAAGCTCCTTGTCGTGTGACACCGCCATCGCCAGCGACGCCTTCTCTTCTTCCAGCTTGGCCAATGTGAGCGAGTGAGAGGAGTACTGCGACCAGAATCGCTCTTCTTCCTGCTCCAGTGCGTTCTCCTCTTCTTTAATAGACGAGAGCTCTGCCTCGATGGCGAGTCGGGCGGCTTCAGCTTCTCGGAGCTCGGATAATGCATCGGATTCGTCGGATAAAAGCTGGTCGATCTCGCGCTGCAGTGATTCGCATTCAGCGAGATTCTCTGCTGCCAGACTCGATTGAGCATCTGTTGATGAGGATGAGGCACTGTCGCGTGGCAGCACCTTGTATCGCCGCAATTCGTTCTCGAAAGCCAGATAGGAATCGCGCTGAGTGCGAAGCTGTGACATTTGCGAGTCCATGATGTCGAGCAATGTATCGGTACATGCTTTGCATAAGGGATGGTTGATGATCGTGGCTGCTGCCTTCTTGCTTCCCTTCTTGGCGGTTCTCGATGATGTTGTTGACGATGCGGCATTCGGTGGATGCGATAGCAAATCGAACAGCGCTGATGACGCAGCTAGCCGTGCCGATAGGGAGTTTGCATCGCTGCTGCTGCTGCTGCTGCTGGAAACGTCTCTCGCTGATAATACATCATTTGATCGTGGCTTTGCTTGCTTCTTTGCTCCTGGTACTGATGGCGCTGATGACGATGAAGGGCGCGGCGCTATAAATGAGTCCTGCACCAGATCGTACGCGGATTGATTAAGGTCGAGGTCCGACGAAACGGACGGATGCAGCAGCAAAGGCTGTCGACAGCGCTGGCAGCTCCATGACATGTTCGCGTCGCTACTTTGATGCTGCTCCCGGGCACTATGTAGCGAGCGGTAGTAGTGCTACAGTTCACGTAGCGGTTGCGTTGACGCAGTGTATAGATGGTGTGGGTGAAGCTAGAGCAGTCAGAGCGAATAGTTCAGGGTCCAAAAGCTCAGTTGCGCCTGCAGCAGATGCAAAAGTCACACAGCGTCAGGCAACCGTGCACTCGCTCAATTTCCGGCTTCCGGCTTTTACTCACTACTTCCTCGTTCGCTCTCACTCGTTCATACATTCACACAGACAATCGTAGGAAGACATGATACAGGGACTCCATTGCAAAAAGACAGTATTACCTCAAAAGACCGCCTTCACTACGACTTGCGCTTACCAGCCTCCACCTGCGCCTGCAAACTCTGCATCAGCACGGCCAGCCCGCTCAACTGCGATGGGCTCAATCTACTCAATACCACCGAGATGTGGAGGATCTGCTGCTTGCCTTCTCCTGCAGACTCGGCGGTGCCTTCGCTGATGCCTAGCAGGACAGCAGGCGAGGTCTGCGTTGGGTCGATGTGAATAGGTAAGCCTTGCAGACCTTGTGGTTGGCCATTGGGTCCGATGATGGGTCGAATGTGCGGGCTGGGTGCTGGCTGGATGCCTAATGCTGAGAGACGCGGGAGGGATGCCACTGGGATAAGGAGCGGAATGGGATGATTTGGGATGGATGGGTTCGCAGCAGCAGCGGCGGCGGCAACAGGAGCTGGGGCTGGTGCAGGAGATGCGGCCGCGGGTGCTGGTGGACGCGGCGCAGTACCATTAGTGGCGGCGGCTGCTGCTGCTGCTGGCTTCGGTGTTGTCTTATTTGCCGGTGCAGGCGAGGGAGAAGCAGACGGCTTGCCAGGTGTAGATGCCGAGGCCGATACGACTGGAGGAGTTGCACGAGGCGTGTTGAGACTCGTTGCGCTTGTCAATGTCGGGTGCATCGTTGGTGGTCGAATCGCCATGGGTGCTGCTGCTCCGCTCGGTGGCTGACCTGCAGGACGGGCTGGTGTTGGTGTCGGCGGCAGAGTCGACGTAAACATCTCGCCCGAATAGCCTGGTGCAGGACCCGGCATCGTCGGTGGAGCGGGTGATGCTGATGGCGGTCGCACCTGCATTGCTCCTGGTCCGGCTGGCATGGCAGGTGGAGACATGGCCGATGCTCCAGCCGGTGCTGCGCTTGGCGTACCGGGTGTGCCTGGAGTCGCTGCTGGTTTGGGTGGCTTTTCCTTCTTCTTGCGAGGCACACTCGATCCGAGAGGTGGACCGCCTGGCGTACCTGGTAGAGGATGCTTGCGTGGTCGACCTCGGCCTCGATGCGGTGTTGGACCTGGTGTGACGCCCGGTGTTCCCGGTGCAGATGCTGTTCCTGCTGCAGCTGCAGCTGCAGCGGCGGCGGCGGTGGCTGCTGCTGCTTTGGCCTTGGCTTTGCTTGGCGGTTTTGCCGGAGTAGCTGTGGGTGTTGATGGTGCGCTCGTCATAGCCGTGGGTGCAGGCATGAATGGCGCAGAAGTAGGTGTTCCCATCGGCCCCATCCCTGGCATTGGCAAACCATTGGGTCCCATAGCCGGAGCTCCAGGCATGCCCACGAACGAAGGAGCGGATCCAAACGGCGTTCCTGGCATCGAGCTGTATGCTGAACCCGGACCAAACTGTGGCGATGGCATAGGGAACCCATTGGGTCCAGCTTGCGGCATTGGCGAGTGCGCATACGGCAAGTTGACGCCAGGCGGGAAAGGATAGCCTCCCGGTGTGCTTGCCGGTGTGCTGACAGCCGAGAAAGGACTGGGCATGGGCAAGGACGCTGATGTCGGTATCGCGCCAGCAGCTGAAACAGGAGCAGGCGTAGGCGTAGCAGCAGTGGTCGAAGCGGGTGACGGTGCTTTTGGAGTGGTTGCTCGTGCAGTGACGACAGGTTCTGGTGGCGGAGTAAAGATGCCAATACGATGCCTTGCCTCTCTTTCCTTCTCCAACTTGGCTGCTTTTGCGGCTGCTCTCTCCTGTTGCCTCTTGACTCTCTCCAACTCGCGTTCCTTTTCGCGCTCCCTTTCGATCTCGTCAGTGATTCCGAAGCTGAGATTGATCTTGGCTGATGACTCCTTGACGTTGATCTCCTTGGTGTCCTCCAGATCCTCGAGCTTGGCTTTGAGTGCTTTGAGCTCATCAATTTGCGCCAGCACCTCTTCGCGGTCATCGTTGTAGGCGAGTCGTTCGAGATGCTCGAGCGAGAGAGAAGTGTTGGGTGCGCGTTTGTGGTTGGTGTCCAAAGCGGTAAGCGTTCGTCGAAAGCGCGTGGCAAGGGCGTCTCGCCGTGAGAAGACGGACTCGGCCCAGGACAAGGTTGGAAAGTCTGGCTGAGGTATGTCGGGCAACGGTGTCGGAAGACCAAGCTCATTGAGATCCGTGTCGTCTGTAGATTCGTCCTTGCGTGTCAAAGCCTGCTTGTTGTCTGCCGATGCAGTGCCGCTGTCATCCACCTGCATGTCGTCTTCGGCATCAAGCTTGAGTGAGGAAGGTCCAGCTTTAGCAGATGCCTCTGACGTAGTCGTCACTGGCTGATTGTTAGTAGAAGAATCCTTTCTGGCAGCGTCTCCGGATACGGATCGCTTGCGACTTTCGAGCTGAAGGATCCGCCTTCGTTTCCTTGAGCGTACTTCACGCTGCACCGGATCCTCCTTCAAGCCCATGGACCGCAGCAAATCATGATGTGGGATGTTCCAGACATGATACGGCAGCAGCCTTCGAAGCGCGTCGTGTGCATCCGTAAACGCAGACAGGTCTGGTCGGAGAATCGCATTGTGATCGCGACGCAAGAGCTGGTCGGCGAGCGAGATATCCTGCTCTTCCTCCTTTGCCTTGCCTTCTGCATTGCTCAATGGAATGTCAGTGGATCGTTGCGATGCCTTCTTTGGCGGTGTCCTGACATCTAGAGGTTTTGTTGCCGATGCTGATGCTGATGCCGATGCTGATCGTGATGTAGCAGCAGCAGGTTGCTGAGACCGCAAGAAGGATGGTGCATTGTCGTCCTCTGGCTCTTGCTTGACGGCTATGGAAG
This sequence comes from Pseudozyma tsukubaensis, assembly GCA_001736125.1. NCBI lineage: Eukaryota > Fungi > Basidiomycota > Ustilaginomycetes > Ustilaginales > Ustilaginaceae > Pseudozyma > Pseudozyma tsukubaensis. Next base: position 8,957 of record MAIP01000025.1, on the reverse strand, counting down.
CATTGGCTGCACCAAATGCTGGAGCTGGCGAAGCTGAGGTGCTGCCGCCCAGCAGCGCTGCTGGGTCGATGGTAGTTAGCGGCGCATAGGTGCTGGTGTTGAAATGCTGCTGTTGGTGCTGTTGCTGCTGGTCGTGAGAGGTGGTGGTAGTTGACACCGGCGAAAAGGCTTGCATAGCCTCACCAGCTAAGCGCTCCCTCGAAGCGAGACCCGAGCGAAACGCAACGACCGACGACGAGGATGACGACGGCCCTGTGCTTTGCTCCTTTGCTCGCCTTGGTCTGACTGCAATGGGCTAGTCACGTTTACGCTCGCCCTTCCACTTCCGAGATGAAGGCAAGGCAGCAATGGCGCTCTGTTGGCTGCTGTGCTGCTTTCTTGGACTGAGCTGTGCTGAGTCGAGTCGAGCTGGGGCTTGCTCAGGTCGGGTGATCCGTGCTGGCTGGCTTACTTGGCGCTGTATGTGATATGCGTGCGTTCTGGAAGTTGTTCGGTGCGGTATCGCTTGTGCTCTTACTTTTGCATTTGCTCTCTTTCAGAGTTCTTCTCGAGCTGTCAGAAGAAAGTGTGAATCGACTTTGACGGATCTTCCGATCTTGCTTCACTGCTGCTGAGAAGATGCTGCTGCTGCTGCTGCTGCTGCTGCTTCTGCTGCTGCTTCTGCTACTTTCGGTGTGTGCTCGAGAAAGATCAAATTGGCAAACGCTGCGCTCTCTTTCTGTTTGAGACGAGCTTCGGCTTTGCTCTCTTTTTTGACCATCGAGCATTTTCTCAGAATTCACCTGACCCTCGTGACTTGACAAATTTTAGCTGGATCGACGTATCGGGGGATTCAGATACCGATTCATTTCCCCACACTCCTTCGCAAGCCTCACAAGACATGCTTCAATGTCAATCTGGTGTCAGTATCCTGTATTGAAGGGTATGGATACATGTGTAGCATGCGATCGGCTGTTGATACAGTTGCTACCGAGGTGCTGGTTGTCCTCAGCGACGGAAAACATCAGTCAAGGGCAACAAGCTCCAGACTCTCTTCTTGTACGCCTCGTGCTGACCCCTAAGCTTGCTCGCGTTAAATTTTGCTTCTTCTTCCCTGATCGCTTGAAGCAAGACACTGAATCCTACCACCAAGCAAGCAAATGCAATACCTCCGGCATGTGCGACCAAGAACGCATGCCCATGATCCGGGTGATTCGAGCTACTGGTTGTGATGAAGCCAGCAATCATCGATGCCAAATACGCCGAATAGATTGGGTTGCGTACAACTGACCATGGTCCTGTGGTCAGGAGAAAGGTCGGCTCATCCGAGGAGAAGGCGGCTGTGAGACCGGGTGTGCGCGAGATGGTGTATTGAGACCACCAGAAGAAGAGTAGCGAGTAAGACACAAGGCCGATGGCGATCCAGGTTTGGGTAACGTCGGCAGATTTGGCTAGGGCAAAGAAGAGAGCAATATCGCCGAATACAAAGCAGAGAGAGGTGATGGGCATCAGGACGAGCGTGCGCATAGAGAGATGCGATTTCTTGAATAGAACAGGAGTCAGGCCGCAGAAAGAAAAGTCGGCGATGGCTTTGAGGATGATCAAAGCTTGTTTTTGAGTGGTGAGATCGTGCCACACGGCAGGAACGTCAACCGCGAGCGAGCGTAGATTGTCCATCTTGGGGTGGTCTCGAAGTGTAGGAGATCTATTGTGAGTGTCGGGAGGTATGAAAGCTCATGGTGTTGCTATCTTTGACATCCTGAGCAAGGCCGATGAACTGACGCACAGCTGTGGAGGCTGCCTACGTGTGGACCTTAAAATCGCACGGCCGCGGCTGGAAGAATCAAAATTGGACCCTGGCTGGATCGGCACAGCGTACAGCGCAAACAGCACACAGCACAGCCAAGTGTCAGCTTTCGGAATTCGCGATCAACACACACACACACACACCGCATGGACCGCTCTCATTTCGCGTTGCAGCCTGATTCTTGGCGTTCGGCTTCGAAATCAACATCACAACGCTGTCCTTCTTTCCTCTTTCCTTTCTCCTATCCTATCCAACACCATCAGCCTTTGCAGCTTCCTCATCCTCGCATCTTAGAGGCATAGCTGACTACGCAGCTTCAAGATCAGGATAGTCAAGGTCGCTCAGCGTTCGAGCAACTAGCGACCTCGAGCTGGCACAACACCCCATCGGTCTTGCAGCGGTTGCAAGCTACTAATTCGATCTGGTCATCTCTCTCGAATCACCTCAAGATGCGGAACAGCCTTTCTTCTCTGGCGGCACGCCCGCTGGCGTTTCCCTTCTCAATATGCACTCTACTCCTCCTCATCGCCGCTCTGATTCCAACTACGACAGCCTTCACAGTCAGCATCTCTGAGGCCGATGAACTTCGTCAAACCTGCTCCGGCATGATCGCGGGCTCCGATTCGCACATCGAGGCGATCTTTCACCCCAACTCCACCGGCACGGTCGCTACAATGTTCTATGAGTTTGCCGATTTCGAGAAATTGGGCAAGCTGAGCAACGAGAAGGATGCGTTTGGGTATCAGTTGAAGGACTACATCTGTACGCCTCAGGCTGTCGGGCAGAAGTTGTGCAACGATGCGGAGTTGGGTAACTTCATTGTAGATGAAAGTACGGGTAAGGCGGAGACGGTGCAGTTGAAGAGATTGGACTTTGGAGCAAAAGGGTCGACGGAGGAGACGACGTTGAGGTACAATGTGACAAAGACAGGATACTACTGCTTTGGTGCGAGTGAGCTGCCCCTCTTCCCTCCCTTTTCTTATACCTCTTTTGCGCTTTTGGTACTAACGAATGACCTATATCTTTTTCTCCGTTTTCTATGCTTTCGACAGCCGAAGTACCGCTCGTATCGCTCGAAACCTCGCCTTCGGGCAACGGCGACGTCTCTGTCCACGCCGCCTTCAACGGTCGTGTCGAATTCTTCAACGCCTTCAAGGGCAACCTTCCCGCTGCGGAGTACCCAAAACTCAACTTTTACTTCCTCATGACCATCCTCTACCTCGCACTTGGGCTCTATTGGCTTTCACTCTGCCTCAAGTATCGGGACGAATTGCTGACGGTGCAATACTTTATTTCGGGAACCATCGCTTTCTTAGTGATCGAGATGGCAGCGCAATGGATCTACTACTACTACCTCAACAACCATCTGATCGACTTTTTCCGCATCCAATCCGTCGACGGGCACACCAGCGTCACTGCCGTTGCGCGCTTTCTCCTCGTCTCCACGAGTATCTTGGACGCGGGGCGGAACAGCGTCAGCTTCTTCCTGCTGCTCATCGTAGCGATGGGATACGGAGTGATTAGGCCAAGTATCGAGAAGAAAATGATGACAAGGGTCAAAATGTTGACTGCGGCGCACTTTGTCTTTGGGGTAGTCTACTCGATTGGAATGGTGCTGATTCAGTTGGATCAAGGAGGGGCTTGGGTGTTGGCGTTTATTTTTCCACTGGCGATGACGTTGACTGCGTTCCTGACTTGGATTATGAATAGTCTCAATGGGAGTATCGAGTATTTGACGCAGAGGAAGCAGACGTTTAAGCGGTCAATGTTTGTCAAGTTGCATAGGATCTTGCTTGCTGCTGTGGTGGTGATCGTAAGTTTTTCCCCGCCTTTCAATCTTCCTCCGTTCTTGCTCTTTTGGCTGATTGCAGCCGTGATCGTATGCTGACGTCTCACCTTTTCCCCGCTCTTTCCGCAAACGTTTGGTAACGCAGTTCCTATTCTTCATCATCTCCAGCATCGCATTCAGCCAATCCGGTGGCTCGGGCTTTGCCCCCAACACATGGCGCTATCGATGGTTCTTGCTCGACGGCTGGCTTGGTCTGCTCTATTTCAGCGTCTTTGCCGCTATCGCGTGGGTCTGGCGTCCTACTGGATCCAATATGCGTTTAGCGATGTCGGACGAGATTGCCACCGACGACGATCCGAACGCCGAAGGATACGAAGTCGACACTTTCGCGGTAAGAGGTGGACCCGATGGTCCGGATAGCGAGGACGAAGATGACGATCCTGAATCGAAAAAGACGAGTCAGGGCAGGAGAGGGGTGGCAAGGGACGAAGTGGTGTTTGAGATTGGGGATGAGGAGGAAGATGCTGATCAGAGTAGGGACGATAGTCATGCGAGTGCTAGAGGAGGGGGAGGAAGTGGAAGCGGCAGGGGTGAAAGGGAAGGATTGATGGGTGGTGGAAGTGCCAATCACTCGGAAGAGACGCTTGTGCCGCCTAGCAAGAGGGCGGATAAGAACGATTAGCCGCATTGCAACGCACAAAAGCACAGGCACTCTCCATCATCTTCTGCATAACATTTGCACACACATGGCATAGACACTTCACCTGCCTCCTGACGATTAACAAACAAGGAGGCAGTGGTTTGACAGGTTTGAGCATGTCGTCTTGTCGTCGTGATCAAGACGCTGATACGAAGACAGACTAAGAAAAAATGAGGCTTTGTTAGGTTTTGAGGTGTATGTCTCGTGCGAAATTTTGAAAAAAGTTGGAAGAACGCGGCTGCCCAAGTCTTGATACTTTTTTCCCGGTCTCAACCACGGCACGTTGACTTTGCTATCTTCTCGTCATCATCGCCATTACAGCCTCTTTCAATACTTGTCGCTTCTCACTTCTAAGCACCACACCCTCTACGCTTCGTACCGAATCTAACGCATTCCCTTGAACCTCTACATAGCCTCTCGATCGAAGATGTGGCCATCAACATCGCGCGCAGCAGCCGGTGCAGGCGCCCAACTGCAACTTTCGCTCCGACTCACCTCTTCAACCACGTTGCGATTGCGTCTACCTGCGCTTCTCACCCCTTCTTCCTCCTCTTCGGCATCTTCTTCGCCGAGCCACCTTACGCCAGCACTGGCAACAGCATCACCGACTCCGGCATCGGCCCCCACAGCATCTTCCTCTTCTTCGTCCAGCCTGGCGGACACGCTGGGCGCTTTGTGGGATGGGATTTTGCTAGCGGTACCAAAGAAGAAAGTTTCGCATTCGCGTAAAAGCATGCGTGCCGCCAACAAGGGTTTAAAAGACCGAGTCGACCTGGTTCATTGCAGTGCCTGCGGAAAGCCCAAGTTGCATCATCATATTTGTGCCAGTTGTTATTTCGAGTTGAATAGGGCGAGGAAGGTCACACTGAAGGGTCAAGAGGGGCAACAAGTGGTCGGGGTGCAAAAGAGCTTGAACAATGTCCAGTAAGTAAGGGTTGGTTTTGGGTGAGGAGGAAGGTGGGGGGAAGAACGGGATATGGGAGGGCGTAGGAAGAGGGAAGTTGGCAGGTTGGGGTTGGGAGAGAGTGCGCCTCAACGCTATCGGGAAGGGAAGTTCGACAAAGCCAAGGAATTCGCAAATGTCAGATGGATCGGCCGCCGCCCCGGTGAACAGCTTTGCCTGATCTTGAGCGCAGACCTTATGTCAAGCACAGACAACCTCGACGTGGTGCAATCTTACTTCTCGCGCAGGCCTTGGCATCGCTCAAACTCTCCCCGACTCAACAGATTCTTGTACTTTATTCGCACATCGAAAGCAAACGCATACAGCAGCACTACACCAGACGTCATTGCAAGCGCACTGCCAGCACGCATTGATTGGCATCAGACAAGGGCTTGTAGGCGTAGCAGCGGTGGCATGCGCCACCATTGTATATAGAACCGTGATTTGTCTTTGCGTGAGAGATTATCATACAAAAGCTTCAAGGGCCCAAGGTTTGATGCTCGCCCAACAGCCACGCTTCCAGATTGGCTAACAAGGAAGACTGCATAAAGTGCGGAAGTGTTCAGGCACCCTCCTTCTCCGCCTCGGCCATATGATGACGGAACAGCTTCTCGGCACGTTGCCACACGGCGCCCTTTCCTTCCTCGAGCGTGTCCAACTTGGTCGTATCTTTACCCAACACTTCTTTGAGCTGCAACAGACTCGGCAGCAGATCGTTGCTAAACCCTTCGCTACTCTCCCTTGGCAGCAGCGTAGGCAAGTGATCGATACTGATCACCGTAAGAGCCGGGTTTCCAGCGCCTGTTTCTACGTCGACGGTTGGCTTATCGAACGTTGTATTGATATCGTAAATCGGCAAGGGGTTGTTAGGGTTGGTGGTGTCACAGGAGACGTCGACGACTACGCCGAGACGACGGTTAGGGCCTGCGGCTTGGATGGTGGGTTGATCGAGGAAGGGGGGGATTTTGGAGGTGAGGTAGATGCAGTTGACGAAGATGTCGACGTCGAGGAGTTCTTGGTAAGGACCGTGTTTGGCGGATGTTTCTTGGATGTCCCATCTGACAATGTCGTCGGGGTGGACGCCGGCTTTTTCGAAAAAGTCAATGGCTCCTCGACCGCAGCGACCCAAAGCGCCGACGACGAGGGCTTTAACTTTTCCGTCGGGTCGAGATTTTTTAATGTGTTCAATCTGCTCCTTTGCATGGCTAATGAGTGCGGATTCGTTGGGATAGGCTTTTTGGGCGCCCAAACGACGATGTTCGCCTTGCACCTGTTCGGCGAGTGCCAAAAGTCCCAATGCAGCCCCTGCGAAGCCGGCATGCCATCCGAAAGCGGCTACACGACGTCCGTTCTTGTCCTCCAAAAACTCCAAATCGTACAATTTGCCTCCACCCCGCTTGAATCGACCCAAAACATCCACCCAGCCAGCTTGCTTCTTGTAGCAGTGAGCAAACTGAATGTGCGTATGGGGAAGATCCGGCCCAGGTTCCTCAAGCTCCTTGAGGCCAATGATGGGGATGTCGGCGGGGAGGGAGTGGAACGTGTTGTGGGGTGCAAGCTTGCATCCGACGTCGGAGTATTCCTTGTCGTCAAAGATACGTTGCGGGTCGGATTCGACGGTGATATCGAAACCGGCATCGATGAGTTTCTTGGCGGTGGTAGGGGTGAGTGCGGCACGGTGTTCGGCCGGTTTCATCTCGCATCGGAGGTAGAGGGGTTGAGGAGTTGAGGCGGACATGTTGACTTGCGATCGAGTATCCGAGGATGGTGATGGTGGTGAGGTAGGAAGCGAAAAGGTGGGTGATCTGGATAGATGATATAGATGACTCGCAGGTGGCAGTGGCAATGCGCAATGAGCTTTGTTTCCTAGATTCGGCTTTGTTCCGGAGTGTAGACGGTCTGTGCTGTTCTTCTTGGCGGCGAAAAAGTCGAGTCAGTCAGTAGCAGAGCGAGAATAAGGCAGGCAGACATGTGCAATCTCTCGCTCCGCATGAACCGGATTCTGCCTTTCTTCGCACGGTCGCTGCCTTTCCTCTTCTTCTCGGGCTTTCGCCGAATTGCCGCTGACTTTTTAAGCGATGTAAGATCGAGCATAAGTATGAACAAAACGCGTTCTCGGCTCCGTGATCGACGATTTACGCATCTGTCGCGTTGCAGAAGCCTCTTTTTCTCGCTCAGACTTCAGACCCTGGAAACAAAGTATGCATGCAGCAGCAGTAAATGAACATCATCCCCAATTGTGCGGACAACAATCTTGCTTTCCGACTATACACGGTCCCTCTTTGTAAGTAGTCCACTCCATTAGGGCTCGTCTCGCGGCATCAGTCATAGCGGCGAAGCATGCTCAAGGTGGATTTCGCTTTCTTGCAAGCAAGTCGACCAGACGATAGCCTGCACGAAGCTTTGGTCTTGTAAGCCTCTCCTCCTGTATCATAGCTCGCTGACCTCTATCGTCTTCGTCGATTCGTTCTTCCTATGTACTTCGCATTACGCCTTTCCTCTTCGTCTCTCGCGCTGTACATCTTTCTCGCCCATCCACTTCACACTTCAAATCGCTTGTCGCCTGCAGGAAGACGCCTCGACACGTCCTACTTTGTTCATTACATAACCCCGTTACACAAGAGAAAGAAACAACCAATACAATCATCATGGATGACGACAAGTTCGATTTGTACAGCGTGAGTCTGCTACCACCCCTTTGTTTCTTCTCCGTTGAATGGAGAGGGGTCCGAGCGCAGTTGAGCTCACTTTGCCTATGTTGCGATTTGTTATCTTATCTCTTCCCTTTTTTACGCATCACGCTCATTGTGAATTGGTAGGACGATCTGTACTCGGACGTGCTTCCGGCGGCGAACGACGATGGGGAGCCGTCTGCAGTCAAAGTGGAGTCTTCGGATGAGGCGATGAACGGTGCTGGGGCCGAAGCGAGCGGCGGGGGTGCATCAGGCAAACGTCAACGAGCGGATTCGATCGAAGACAAGCCCTCCACCTCTTCAGCCGGCAACAATGCTTCTACATCGTCAACATCGCAACCCCAGCCCAACACAGCTACTTCGTCATCCTATCAACGGCATCAAGATGCACCCGTTCAATCAAGCGCTCCCTCCCTACCCGCGAATCCAACCGGCTCCAACCATGCCTCTTCCCTGCCTCAACCGTTGCGTAGTACCATGTCGACTCTCGCTGGACGACCCAAAGTGACAGACCCTACGATTCAGAATGCTGTTTACATCGGCGACTTGAACTGGTGGTCTACCGACGAAGAGATTCGTACCATCGCCGCTAGTGTTGGCGTCAATGTTAGCCTCAACGACATTACCTTTTCGGAGCATAAGGTCAATGGCAAATCGAAAGGTGTGGCGTATGTTGAGACGGAGAGCGAACCCGATGCACAGAGGATCAAAAAGTGGTTCGAAGAGAACGATTTTCAGTTTAAACGTGCCAACGTGACCCTCACTACAAGTGCGAATGGCAATCCGTTCAGAACGTTGCCGAAAGATCCGATGCCGAAGAACGAGAGGAGTACAAGAGGCGGTGGTATGGGTGGAATGGGGATGGGTATGGGAATGGGCGGGGGAAGAGGAACGGGTAGAGATGGTGGAATGGGAGCTGGAGGGGGAAGGGGTGGGCATAATGCGCCGATGGCAGGAGCACCGATTCGAATGGGAGGCGGGAATGGACCGCCGATGGGAGGGATGATGAATCCGATGATGATGGGCATGATGGGGGCGGGTGGGCC